>ML362577.1:72780-101977 GCA_005239505.1 Nicotiana paniculata
TACACCGGGGCAGCTGGTGTTAAAAAAGATCTTGCCACATCAAGATGAAGTCAAAGGGAAATTTTCTCCCAACTGGCAAGGTCCGTATATGGTTCACCGAGTATTGACAAGAGGAGCCTCATGCTTGTAGAAATGGACGGAGAAGTCTGGCCAAAGCCAATCAATTCAGATGCAGTCAAATGATATTATGTGTAACTTTCTATGCTTTTCTTCAATGATGTAAATTGAACTATGTCTAACCTGATTCTCGTTTANTATGCATGTTTTCAAAATATAGCTCTGTTTAGCAAAAGCTGCCTCGATGACATAAACAGGATCATCAGACCAAGCAGAACGCAGTAAGCAAAGCCAGCGGGGATACGAACCAACTTTCCCCATCTACAGAACTCATGATTTTTCTTTGGATGCAGGAATAAAGAACTGTTGGCCCATGTCACTGAATGGGTTTTGAAGATTGACAAATGTTGACAAGTTGAACCAGGTCCATCAAAGCATACACACCTGAACGGAGCAGTTGGCATAAGAATCATATAAGCATAGGAGACATCAGTGATTGCTGAGTATCAAAGAATTAAGAGGATGTCTCCTAATACGAAAAGATTGCAAACCGATGAAGATGACAGAAGTTGAATTCAGCTAGGACAGAAATAAATGAAGGAAGTTGAGTTATATTTGAACTCGTTTACTCAAGTAGAGTTGGATCAGAAATAAACCATGGACTCAACAACTGACTCTATAAATACTTAAAGTATTACTGCCGAAATTGATTGACACACAAAGACTAAATTGAATCAAGTTCTTAAAGCAAAATTCCTAGATATTTGCAAGCAGAAGTGTTGTACAAAGGCTACAGTTCAACTAGAAGAAATAAGTCCATCTGTTTATCAGTGAGTCTAGTTGGTTGTAGTAGGAGTTTTAACATTGTATCTTTTCAGCTTTAATAGAAGCAATTGTAATAGGTACACATTGTTCAAGTTAGAGTTAGCTTTAAGTCTATAGAAATTAGCTAGAGGCTAGTTGATACAAAGAGGATTAGAGTTAGTCCTAGGATTATAAAAGAGTTTATTTTGTAAGTACGTTTGGCTTAGAGTTTTTAATGAAGTGTTTGAGAAAATCCTACTGAGGAGTAGGTCGTGGTTTTTTCACCTTTTGAGCCAGGTGTTTTCCACATAAAATATATGTGTGTTTACTTTACTGCTTTAATATTCCGCAAATAGTAGTAAGTAGTACACCAAGAAGAACCAGGTTCTTCTTATTAGACAACACTCGAAAATTGGGTATTGCGCAATTAACTTATAATATTGTGTGGTATTAACGTCTAAAACTTCAATTGGTATCAGAGCAGGTTATCCTTGAAAAGGCTAAAACCGTGGAAAAGATCAAGATGAGTGCACCACCTGGGAAATATGAAGGTCAATCAACTGCAAGGCCACCACTCTTCAATGGCCAGTACTATTCTTGGTGGAAGAATAGAATGAAGCACCACCTTATTGGAGATGACTATGAACTCTGGGACATAGTCACTGATGGACCACGTGCAACAATGAAGAAAACTACTGAAGGTGTAGGTGTACCTAAGACTAGGGTTGACTGCACGGCTGAAGATCTGAAGAAATGGGAGAAGAATGCCAAAGCAAAGAAGTGGCTAGTGTATGGATTAGAACCAGATGAATACAGTAGAATCCAAAGCTGCACCACTTCCAATGAAATCTGGGATACTCTACAAGTAGCCCATGAAGGAACAGCTCAAGTGAATAGGTCTAGAGGTACACTACTATACTCTCAGTATGAAAACTCCACTATGAAAGAAGGAGAGACAATTCAGGAAATGTACACAAGGTTCACAACCTTGACAAATGAACTCAAGTCTCTTGGAAGAATCATAATTGAAGAAGACAAGGTAGAGAAGATCTTGACAAGGGTTCTGCCTATCTCCTGGGAAAGCAAGATCACTGCTATCCAGGAATCCAAAAATATGGCAACCCTTAGACTAGATGAGTTGATTGGAAACCTCACTGCTTATGAAATCAGAAGGAAAACCATGAAGATGGATTCCCCAAAGAAGGAGAGAAGTCTAGCACTGAGGATCACTGAGGGAGCTGATCTGGAGGAGGATGAGATGGCCATGATAACCAAAGAATTCAGAAAGTTTCTCATGAGGAAAAAGGGCATCTCCATGGTAGGAAACTTCAACAAGGCAAATGCACCATAAAGGTCAGCTAATGAGGGATGCTACAAGTGTGGAAAGACTGGTCATCTCATCAAAAATTTCCCTCAATGGGAAGTAGAATGGAGGAAGGAAAGATATGAGAGAAGGAACATGAGGAAGGAAGAGGTTCAACCTAAGACAAACACAACAAAGGCTATGGTTGCTGCTTGGAGGGAAAGTTCAGATGAAGAATCAGAAGATGGGGAGACTGAAGATCAGGCTCTCATTGCAATTGGAGAATCTGATGAGGAGACTTATAAAGAACCAGAGGTAAGTATCTCACAACTTAAAACAAAAATAAAGTCTTTATCTAAGGAGAAACTCTCTGAGTTTCTACTTGACTTCATAGATGATTCTGAGGAAACAACCAAAGAGAAGGATCAACTATTTAAAGAGTGTGCAATGCTAAAAGCAAAATGCATGGACTTGGAAATAAGGGTCAGTGAATCTGAAAAGAAAAACATTGTCTTGATGAAATAGGTTCATCCACTCGAAACTGAGATTCTAGAGCTAAAATCTGAAAACTTAAAGTTAAGACTAGGATCCAGTAAAAAGGTAGTTGATCCCTCTCATGATGTGTTAGAAGAAGACTTAGGTAAACTGAAAGATAAAATGTATGCCAAGGATGAGTAGATAAGATCTCTTAAAGAAGATCTTGGCAAATTCAAACATGAATTAGATCGAACCTGTAAATGGAATAAGTCCTCTGACGCCCTGATATGGCTTCAAGAGAATCATAGTGGCAACAGGAGAGGGATTGGCTTTGGAAGTCAATTGCCCAAGTGGGATCCCAAAAACAAGTATCTCACTATTCCTGAGAATAAAATCTGCACCCATTGTGGTAAGTCTGGACACTACAAATATGAGTTTACTACAAAAGAACAGGCCAGTCGAAAAAATGAGAGGTTTGTAAAAGGGAAAAACTGGCTGCCAAATTGGGCCAGGAAAAATTTGATTCATCCATTCTCTCATAGAAAAGGACCCAAAGTAGTTTGGGTTCTTAAGACTAACCTTTTATTCTTTTTGTAGGTTCAAGTGAGAGGAGGCAGCCGTATTTGGTACTTGGATAGTGGCTGCTCAAAGCATATGACTGGTAACATGGAACAGTTCCTTTCACTTAAAAGTCTCAAAGGAAGAAATGTCTCCTTTGGAAACGGAATGAAAGGTGAAATCATTGGGGTTGGTAAGGTAGGTAAGGATGATACACGATCTATTGAATATGTGTATCTAATAGATGGCTTGATATATAGTCTGATCAGTGTATCACAACTATGTGAGAGAGGTAACTTCGTTGCTTTTACTTCCACCAAATGTTTTGTGATTAACCTGCTTACTGACAAGATTGTTTTGCAGGGAAAAAGAATGAATAACATATATGTCATAGATTTGTCCACACTATCTGAAAGTGAACTCACTTGTCTAAGTGTGTTGGACAGTAATCCCCTCCTGTGGCACAAACGACTTGGTCATGCAAGTCTAACTTAGCTTAGCAAACTAGTCTCTAAGGACTTAGTGGTAGGACTTCCTAACATTAAGTTCAAGGAAGACAAAGTTTGTGAGGCATGTTCCAGGGGGAAGCAGGTAAGGTCCTCCTTCAAAAGTAAGAAAATAGTCAGTGCCACCAGGACGTTGGAACTGGTTCATATGGATCTATGTGGTTTTATGAAAACTTTAAGTAGAGGTGGTAAGAGATATGTGATGGTGCTAGTTGATGATTTTTCAAGGTTCACTTGGACCTTATTCCTGTCATCTAAGGATGAAGCATTTGATATGTTCACCTCATTTGTTAAGAAAGCTCAAAATCAATTGGGACATCAACTGACATCAATAAGATCTGACCATGGTACTGAGTTTGAGAATACCAAGTTTGATGAGTTCTGTGATGAACATGGTGTCAATCACAATTTTTCTGCTCCTACAACCCCACAACAAAATAGGGTTGTTGAAAGGAAAAACAAAACTCTTGAAGACATGGCAAGAACCATGCTTCTATCAAGCAAACTACCTCACAGCTTCTGGGCAGAAGCAATTAACACTGCATGCTACATTATTAATAGATGCATGACCAGACCTCTGGTAGAGAAAACTCCCTATGAATTACTTAAAGGGAGAAAGCCCAACATATCCCATCTTAGGGCTTTTGGATGCAAGTGTTATGTGCATAATAATGGCAAAGATTCTCTAGGAAAATTTGATCCCAGAAGTGATGAGGGAGTGTTCTTGGGATATTCAACACATAGCAAAGCTTATAAAATATACAATAAAAGAACTATGTGTGTAGAAGAAAGTGTACATGTTGTCTTTGATGAAATTAACACTTTATCTGAGAGACAGGAACCAGAAGATGAGGAGCTTGGACTGGTGAGGAGCAATGACCACATTGAAGCACCTATGGCAGATGGAACAGGTGATGGACCAGGTTCAACAACCCCATGCAACTCGACAGGGGGAAATCTACATGAAAATGCTGGCCCTGATCCTATTCCACAACTACAAGACAACATGGAACAATCCAGAAGTGAACAACTGGTACTCAAACCATATAGATATCAGAGTTCTCACCCTCTTGAAAACATCATAACAGACTTGAGATCTGGAATCAAAACTAGATCCTCCTTGAAAAATATGTGTGCGTTTGATGCATTTCTATCCTTGATTGAATCAAAGAACATTGTTGAAGCCCTGCAAGATGCTGATTGGGTAACAGCCATGCAAGAAGAGCTGAATCAATTTGAGAGGAGTCATGTATGGCACTTGGTACCCAAGCCACTAGGCAGATCAGTAATTGGCACCAAGTGGGTCTTCAGGAACAAGCTCGATGAGGATGGAACTGTTACAAGAAATAAGGCTAGACTGGTTGTTCAAGGATACAACCAAGAAGAGGGAATTGACTATGATGAGACCTTTGCTCATGTGGCAATATTGGAGGCAATCAGACTTCTTATAGCATTTTCTGCACATATGGAATTCACTCTTCATCAGATGGATGTAAAGAGTGCCTTTCTTAATGGAAATTTGAAAGATGTATTTGTAAAACAGCCTCCTAGTTTTGAAAGCAAAGAGTCACCTGATCATGTATATAAACTTGACAAGTCTCTCTATGATCTCAAGCAAGCGCCTAGATCTTGGTACGAGAGATTGTCAAAATTCCGGCTGGAACATGGATACAAACGAGGCAAGATAGACAGTACTTTGTTCCTAAAGGAAAAGGGAAAAGATCTTCTGATTGTGCAAATATATGTTGATGCTATCATATTTGGGGCAACTACTGAAAAACTTAGCAAGGAATTTGCTATATTAATGGGGAGTGAGTTTGAAATGAGTATGATGGGGGAGCTAACCTTCTTATTAGGTTTGTAAATCAAACAAACTTCATATGGCACAGTGATACATCAACAGAAGTATGTGAAAGAACTCCTCAAGAAATTCAAAATGGAGGATTCAAAGTAGATAAATACCCCAATTGCCACAGCTACAAAATTGGATGTGGATGAACCTGGTTCATCCGTTGATCGGAAGACATACCGAGGGATGATTGGGTCTCTACTCTATCTTACTGCAAGTAGACCTGATATTGTGTTCAGTGTGGGACTATGTGCTAGGTTTCAAGCCAATCCAAAGGAGTCCCACCTTACTGCAGTAAAAAGAATTTTAAGATATTTGAAGGGCACCACTGATCTGTGCCTTTATTATCCTAAAGATAGTAATTTTGACCTTGTAGGATATGCCGATGCTGATTATGCAGGTTTCCTAGTAGACAGGAAACGTACTTCAGGCATGGCTCACTTTTTGGGCTCTTGACTTGTCTCTTGGGACACCAAGAAACAAAATTCAGTAGCCATGTCTACTGCTGAGACTGAATATGTGGCTGTAGCCTCTTGTTGTGCCCAGTTGCTATGGATCAAGCAACAACTCCTGGACTTTGGTATATATGTGGGATGCATTCCTATTTACTGTGATAACACTAGTGCAATTAGTATGACTAAGAACCCGGTTCATCATAAGAGAACTAAGCACATAGATGTTAGGCACCATTTCCTGAGGGATAACTATGAAAAGGGAATGATCTCAATCGAATTTTGTGCTACTGATCGTCAAATTGCTGATATATTTACCAAAGCATTGAGTAGGGAGCATTATGAGAGAAACAGGCTTGAATTAGGGATGATTAAGATCACCTAATTGAAAAACAAAAATTCAAAAAAATAACTGAAATTTTTTTTTTTAAAAAGGGAAGTTTTCTTTGGCTAGAAAATTTTAATTAAGTACTTAATAAGATTAATCATTGCTCAGTACTATGTCTTCATTTCCATACTTTTCTGCCATGTATTAATATGATTCCCTAGTTACTAATGATGTTTCTCTATCTTTGTGAATTGAGGCAAAATAAAGATTTTTAACAGGATGAACCTGGTTCATCCATGCTGGTTTACATGACTGGCAAGGTACGTTCTCATCTCCATACATGTATTAATTCAAGTATAGTCATATATGAGCAGGACTCTATCCATTTATGGTTCAAATTCATATTCTCGTACTTACCCAAATAATGAACCAGTTCCAAGAAGTCTCGTCTCAATTAATTAGCCTAGTTTTAGGGGGAAAGTAACTGTCTAGTCAATTTTAATCGCTGACAGTCCTTAATCAATTAGTATCCTACTTGGGTTAATACACTTCCGTTGTAATCTCCCCAGCCACAAGTTATAAATAGGCCATCATTACCCATTGTGCATAAAGCAACAGTTGAACCTTGTTCAACTTACTCAACTCAAAATCCCTATTGCCTTTTATTTTTCTTCTCTCTCTAACAAAATCAAAATCATGTCGTCTCATCCGCCAGCTTCTTCTGACTCATCCCCAAACAGAGATTATGATGGGGGAAACTATGAATCCAACTCAAACTATCCCTCAGTTTATAGTTCCGAGTCTCCTAAAAAATCATCAACCCCAGAACACTCTACAATCCCTGAATCCACACCAAACCCTACCCCAGCCCCCAAAACTCATCGTGTTAAGGTTCTTGCACGCAAATCTCTGGCTTCTGGTTCAAGAGCAAAATTCTTGGAAGAATTGTTACATGCTGAGGAAGGCTCCAAACCAGAATAATCTAATGATTCATTCAAATTAGCCAATGAAGACGAAGCACTTGGTTCATCCAGTGCTGAGAAAGGTAATACTGAAGTTACCTCTGATTTAAATTCTGCTGAAAATCGATTTGTGTTTGTGGGGTCTATGGCGGATGTGGAAGTGCCAATAAGGCAAAGAAAATTTAAGAAAGAGAAAAATCTTGAGAATGACGGAGAAGTAGATGTGAAGGGATCCGGGGAGGATGGTACCACGCTTGCAATTTGTGGCCCCATTCTTGAAAATCTAGAAGAAGATGTCATGGTTTAAGGGGGAAGTACTGAAGTTGAGGAAGTTGCTGCTGAGTTGGAGAAGTTAATGAAGGAAATAGATGAACATGTTTCTTATGGGGAAGAAACTTTGGCTGAAAGACTGAAGAAGCTGGGAGACACATACAACCCCAAGAAAAGAAGGACTCTAAAGTCCAAAAAGTCTAAAGCCTCAGTTCCTTCAAAGAAAAGGAAGACTGCTGATTCTGTTGGTGTGCCTGTTCCTAGGGTACGTGCTACGATAAATAATGTACGAGAAGAGGAGGGGAAGTTGGAAAAAGCTCAGCAAGAGAGCAAAAGAAAGAAGGCAGAGAAGGGGAAAGCGAAGGTAGGGGAGCCTGTTGAACCTATTGTTGACGATGAAGAGTTGTTGGACCTAGTCAAACAAGAAGAGGAGGCTGCTCCAGTGGTTATCAAGACACCCAAGCCCAAAAAGGCTAAGACTTCTTCAAAGAAGTCAGCTACTATCTCCATCACCACTGGGAGTACTACTTCGAGGACAAGATCTAAGATAGAGAAGGTGAAGAAAGTACAGATTGTTGAGAGGGATGATGATCTAGAATGGGGTGGAGAGTAAGAGAAGGAGGTTGGAGAAGTGTCTACTGACAGAGTTGCCATGTTTGGCAAGAGAACGATCTTGAAGGGAAAGTTGTTCAAGGATTTGGAGGAGCCTGGAATGAGGTATTTACTGGATATTCTGGAAGCGCAGGGCTGGAAGGACATGGTCCTTCGCATGGAAGGCAGGCTGGTCAGAAATGAAGTTGTGGAGTTCATGGGGAATTCCACAGTCATTGGAGGCAGGGTCACCTCATTGGTCAAGGGAGTTGAAGTCTCATTTGATGCCCAAGAACTGGGAGTCATTCTATACATTCCAACTGAGGGTTATGAAGACTACACGAGGCAGATATGGCCTTGTTTAGATGGAATGGCCTTAGCTCTCAATATCACCAGATTCTTCTACGACAATGAGAAGGAGCTTGAACCCAGGGTTGTGTACAAGAGTGAGATGAAGCCTGAGCACAAGTTGTTCTTTGAATTTGTGATCAAATTTCTGCTTCCCAGACAAGAACGAAGAATGGCANGGAAGGACATGGTCCTTCGCATGGAAGGCAGGCTGGTCAGAAATGAAGTTGTGGAGTTCATGGGGAATTCCACAGTCATTGGAGGCAGGGTCACCTCATTGGTCAAGGGAGTTGAAGTCTCATTTGATGCCCAAGAACTGGGAGTCATTCTATACATTCCAACTGAGGGTTATGAAGACTACACGAGGCAGATATGGCCTTGTTTAGATGGAATGGCCTTAGCTCTCAATATCACCAGATTCTTCTACGACAATGAGAAGGAGCTTGAACCCAGGGTTGTGTACAAGAGTGAGATGAAGCCTGAGCACAAGTTGTTCTTTGAATTTGTGATCAAATTTCTGCTTCCCAGACAAGAACGAAGACACATTGCTAACTACATGGATTTAACCCTCACGGAGTGTCTATACAGAGGCAAGCAGATCAATTGGCCAGATTTTATCATCCAACTCTTGGACAGAGTGGTGAATGGCACCAAAGCCCATGCGATCCCTTATGGATTTATTTTGACTACAGTTCTTGCTCATTTTGGAGTACCTACAAAGAAGGCTAAGATGGATACTGCTAAGGATTTCTTTGGGAAGGACACTCTGTTATCTTGTGATTATACTGTCAATGCCCCGACAGATGAACCTGGTTGATCTCGGAAGCAACCAGTCAACAGCAAGGTCCATACTTTGGTGCAGGAAAGCAAGAAAGGATATAGAGATCCTTCGATTGAAGTCAAGCTTAGTTGAGATGGAAGCTGAGTGTGATGCTCTCAAAGATGAGTTAGCAAAGGAGAAGGAGAAAGATGAATATGTTTTACACCAAATGTTGTCCCTTCTACAAATCAAAAATCCAGCCTCATCTGCACCCTCACATCCTTAGGAATGTCCAGTGTTACCCCCTTCAAACCAATCAAGTGCCTAGTTCGGGACAGTGCCTATTTTTTGTTTCAGTTTTAATTCTGTTTTTCTCATGGTTTGGTTGTTTTGATTTTAATCTGTTTTGGTGTTGATCATCACTGTTAATCACTGAAAGCTTATGTTTTGAAAAATGTCTCAATTTGTTATTTAGCTTACATTATTAGTTTCTTGGGTTGATTAATCATGTTTGCACTTGCAGTTGCCTAAATTGGCCATGAGTAAGAATTAAAAAACTGGTAAGTATCATTTTGCAACTTTTCGATGATGCCAAAAGGGGGAAGATGTGATGTGTGTTTCAAAATTTTCAAAAGTGATATTTATAACCTAATGAACCTGGTTCTCAATGATTAATGCTAATTATTAATGCTTAAAAATATACAAAGTATTTGAAGTGTATACAGGATAAAAGCACAAAGTTTGTCATCATCAAAAAGGGGGAATTTGTTGGCCCATGTCACTGAATGGGTTTTGAAGATTGACAAATGTTGACAAGTTGAACCAGGCCCATCAAAGAATACATACCTGAACGGAGCAGTTGGCATAAGAATCGTACAAGCATAAGAGATATCAGTGATTGCTGAGTTTCAAAGAATTAAGAGGATGTCTCCTAATACGAAAAGATTACAAACTGATGAAGATGACAAAAGTTGAATTCAGCTAGGACAGAAATAAAGGAAGGAAGTTGAGTTATATTTGAACTCGTTTACTCAAGTAGAGTTGGATCAGAAATAAACCATGGAATCAACAACTGACTCTATAAATACTTAAAGTATTACTGCTCAAATTGATCGATGCACAAAGACTAAATTGAATCAAGTTCTAAAAGAAAAATTCCCAAATATTTGCAAACAGAAGTGTTGTGCAAAGGCTACAGTTCAACTAGAAGAAACGGTTCCATCTGTTTATCAGTGAGTCTAGTTGGTTGTAGTAGGAGTTTTAACATTGTATCTTTTCAGCTTTAATAGAAGCAATGGTAATAGGTACACATTGTTCAAGTTAGAGTTAGCTTGAACTCTGTAGAAATTAGCTAGAGGCTAGTTGATACAAAGAGGATTAGAGTTAATCCTGGGACTACAAAAGAGTTTATTTTGTAAGTCCGTTTGGCTCAGAGTTTTTAGTGAAGTGTTTGAGAAAATCCTACAGAGGAGTAGATCGTGGTTTTTTCACCTTTTAAGCCAGGTGTTTTCCACGTAAAATATATGTGTCTTTACTTTACTGCTTTAATATTTCGCAAATAGTAGCAAGTAGTACACCAAGAAGAACCAGGTTCTTCTTATTAGACAGCACTCGAAAATTGAGTACTGCACAATTAACTTATAATATTTTGTGGTACTGACGTCTAAAACATCAAACAAATAGGTTTCTAAGTCACAAACTTCAACACATACGCAAATGCAAAGTTTACTATCAGCACAAAAGAACGAACATGCTCCATAGTCATAGTTCTCACAACAATCGCAATACCACAACTTATTACCAGCTAAGAAATCCTACTAGCATTCGTTATTTGTTCCTTTATATAGGGCCAAGCCCTGCTTCATCTTGCACGGGACTAATCTCTGTCCCACATTTTGCATGAGGTTAAGCTTTACCTCCATTTGCATAAGGCTAATCATCTGCCTTCCGTCTGCATAAGTCTAAGCTCTGTCTCCATCTTGCACAAGGCTAATCTCTTCCTTCATTTGCATAAGGCTAATCTTCTGCCTTCCATTCGCATAAGGCTAATCCCCTGCCTTCTCTTGCATAAGGCTAATCTCTACCTTCCATTTTGCATAAGGCTAACCGCTTTCTTCCTATCTGCATGAGGCTAAGCTCCTCCTCCAATTTACTTTTGCATCGATACTAAGTGCTGTCTCTCAAGCATTATCTACTTCGCTTCTCTTTCGGGCTAAGATCTGCCCTTCAATTTGCAAGACTAAGCTCTGTCTTGTCAGCATTATATTATTGCATATCATGGGCTGAAATATCGCCAACCTGTCCAAAGGCGTTATAGTCTGACGACATCATCCTTATAGCCGGAAGACACCATGTCATGGCCTGAGGATCTCTCTCAATTTGCATATCATTATTCAAAGGCATCATAGTTCGGAGGCACCATCTGCATGGCCCGAGAACATCATTTCATGGCCTACGAATCTCTCATCAAGCCATTCATGGCCCAGGACATCATGGTCTAAGGACGTCATCCCTAACCGTCCAAAGATAACTTTCGTAGTCCAACGGGAACCTGCATCATGTTTAAATTTATGCATAGTATACGCTTGTATTACTTTTATTTGCAGGTAACCCAGAAAGCAACGGCTATCCCAGCAGGAGCAATCCCGCTCCAATTCTCCCAACCATATCAAACACGATATCTCGCAAGCCGTTCATTCGCTCATCCCTAGATGTTGTGTCCACTCTTGTGATAACTTCATCGGCAGCTCAGAAGCCGGAGCGTGGCCTAAACCTCTCTAACCGTTTCGCTTGGTCAAAATTGGCCATCTATCTTTACCCGACAACTCTTTCATCCTTTTCGGGTAAAGAGGGGCAGTTGTTGATACCTAATTTTTTCCAAAATATTTTTAAAATTGCATATGTACCTTCAAAATCATGCATTAACAAAGATTGGCATTTTTCCATAATTTTCCTATATTTTGTCTAATTTATCTAGCATTTTATTTTCAATAAATAATTATAAAATCGCATCACAAATGATTTCAAAGGAATTTCTTGATTTAATTCATTATTTGTGGTCCTAATAAGATCAAATTATTTCATAATTAGCTAAATTGGCATCTTTTGGATATAATTGCAATAGCTTTGCAATTACAGCCTAAGCATGTAATTTTATACTTTTTTTACCAGAAATTATCCTCTTATATTCTTAAATATAAAATAATCATTTTTAAGTTATTTCCATGCATATGATTCATTTTTATAATTAGTAATTACTTTATAAAACTATTTCAATTAAACTATCTGGGTATTTAACAAATACCCCATGCCTATTTCAATTTTAGCCTAAATTGATTAATCACTCCCTATTAGACCAAACCCAAACCTGATTAAATCAAGCCCAAATACCCCAAGCCCAAATCCATTAATCCCCTGACCCAATTTCTTGTTTAATCTAGACTGTTGATTAATTTTGATCAACGGATCAGATTCCCCCTTTCCATAATTAACCTAATAGTCCACCCCCCCCCCCCCAAACCCTCATTCTCTCATTTATCCTCTCACACTCCGCCGTCATTTCCTCTCTTATTCTCTCAAACGCTCTCTGCCCTAACCCTAATTCCCCATCGTTGATGCTCTCATGTCGTCGACTATGGGGGCTTACCACCATCCTCTAGCCTTAATGGCTCTCCTATGCCGGGATTCCTGCCTTCTTTGAGGTCCTCAAGGGACCAGTGGCCGTTCCACTCACCCCTGGGCCTGTGCTCACAATTCTCAAGCCACCATGGCTCGATCGAGTAAGATATTTCCTTTTTCCGGCTAAACCTATGGGTTTCTAAGCCGGTCTCTCTATTTCTGGATTTCTAGAAAACCCTAACCTCTTCTATTGTACCTCTTAGATCTATAACAGATCTGGGGTCATAATGAGCTATTTTCGTTTGTTTCATGAAAAACCTTACGATTTCTCAAAGCGTCGCTTTATTTTTCCATTAGGGTTTCCGGAACTTTTCTTCAAAATATATTTCTGGTCTTTTAATGTTGTTCTCTGATGTTTAAAATGAACTTTTGTTAAAATTGATTTTTAGTCATAACTTGTTATCATAAAACCTTAGTTTTAACACTTGTTATAATTCTGAGTTCGTCTTTGGTAATATGTCTTGTTTCTCATGAACACTCTGAGTTTATGTGATTTTACCCTATTATGTTCAGTAGGGTTTATGATTCTTGCTTCTTCCGCTTATATTATGTTTGTTCTGTTAATTCCTCTAATCAGTTCTATCTTCTCTAGTTCAATCCCTGATTCTATGTGATTCATACTTTACTATGTTTCTGATTTTACTTCTTCTTGCCTATTATGTGTTTATTCCGTTTGTTCATAGAAATTTTGTGTTAATTCTCCCCTTAATCATCATTGTTCCTATTTGAATCCTATTTCTGTGATTAACACCTTTTACTGATTTCCTGTGGTGATATCTTTTACTGATTTTGGACCTCTAAGTTATTTTCTTGCCTTATTTTATGGTTGACTATACTGTTAATTGATTCCTATGATATTTCCTTAATTAGAACCTTATGTACCTAGTCCTAATTACCTATTCTATACTTGCACTGTTTGAATTGTTTCTTTATCTGTTATGCTCCAGTTACACATTGATTTCTTTCCTTATTTGTTACATGTTCTTACCTTTTGAAGTTAATTCCTTTATCAAGGGAGTACTTGCACTAATTTTGCTCTAATTGGTTCTGAGTTCCATAATTTACTGCCTAATTGTGATTCCTACCTTATTCTACCTAGTTTCAAGCTACTATATATATATATATATATATATATATGTATATGCTCTCTCATTCACTCACTCAGACACAATCCACTCAACACACACGAACACACTAGTTCAAACTCTATCTCTCACACTTAAAGTTTTCTGCTCTCTTTCTGTGTCACTTACTATTATTCTAAGTTAGCCGGCTACAAGCCAAGGCTAACTATTGTGCTCTCCTGTCCCTTCACTTTTGTGTTTACTATCTCTTTACTGGTATGTTCTGATTTTCAATTCAAGTCCCAAAACCAATATATTTCTTTTACTGCTTCAGTTTATCATGTTCCTAATCTGTTTCTATCTATTGTTTTGTTGTTCAACATGTAATTGACCTCTTTGAATCATTGCTTCATCTAGTATGATAGTTATGTCTTACCTCTTTAGGGTTAGCATGTTCTTATAAACCTGTAATCTGACTCAATGTAACTCTACTTTGTTTTGATGCTTGTGTATTGGTTGCCTAGTTCGGGTATGCATCTATTGATTTGTTACCCTAAGTTGTCTTGATGTTATGCTCAATAATGTTTAGTATGAAATCCTACACTATGCTATCTCCCAATCCCATGAATCCCCTAGAGCACTTCTGATTTTGTAATTATGTTCTAATTAGAACTCCTGAATCTTTGTGTTACTATCTGCACCAAGTGAAAACGACTCTTGTCTGTTATGTGTTCACCATATCTACTCTACTTGTCCCCAATCCCCAGTTATCCCTGTGTGAAGGTTTGTTCTCTGATTATTGTTGAACTTCTTTGACTGACCTGCTGTTTGTTTAAATTACACAATTGTTTTCAAAAGTTGTTTTACTAAACAATTCTCCTATTTTATAAAATTACTTCAACTGGGTCTTTTTTTCAAATACTGCTTTCCTGTTAAACCTTTTCAAAACTATGTCAAGCACTCTCACTCTACTCTTAGTGTCACGGCCTCAAAATCTTAAGCCGGCCGTGATTGCGCCTATCATGGAACTAGGCTAGCCAACCCTTACAGACTATCATAATGTTTCATAATTTCCCAAAATTAGCAAATTTAAAATAGCAAAATGAGATAACCGATTTATAAACTTCCCCAAAACCTGGAGCCAACTGTCATGAGCATCTAGAACTGTAAATACAATGTACATTAAGGTGACTTGCTACTACAAAGCCTGGAGCACAAAAGACAAAAACTATAAACTGGGGAAAGGAAAGGAGGTGAGTTGGGGACGCTGAGCAGCTACCTCGATCCTCGATCAAACTCCAAGCACATCCGAAAATCAACTAGTGAGATGGTCTGGTACCTGGATCTGCACACAGAGGTGCAGGGAGTAACGTGACTATGCCAATCCAGTAAGTAATCAATGTAACTAAAAACTTGAGTGTAGTGACGAGCATTTATAAATCATGTAAATCCATATAATGAGTAACAGAGGAAATGAATAATCAAGTCAGGAATTTACATTCCGAATATTTCATAAAACTCCAATTTCTATTTTTAAAAAACTCGCATAAAAAACATTTTTCCCACATTATCATTAGAGGCTCAGTGTACATAAGAGTGAAAATAGTAGTTTCATAAAATATAAGCCTTTCGGGCACAGTATCACTCACAATAAATCCTCTCAGGCAAGCCTCTCAGTCACTCGTGACTCCACTATCACTATCTCATGCTCACACTGAACACTCATACTCAGCAAATACCATGAATACACACAACTGCTGCGGCGGGCAGCCCAATATATATATATATATATATATATATATATATATATATATATATATATATATATATATATATATATATATATATATATATATATGTAAGTATGTATATGTTGTTGCGGCGTGCAGCCCGATCCATATAACATATGCTGCGGCGTGCAGCCCGATCCATATAATAGTCGACTGCGCCCATTGGGGGTGTACATACTCCGGAGGGGCTCCTACTGTAACAACCTGACCGGTCATTTTGAGCTCTAGCGCATAGTTCAGAGGTTTGAAGTCGTGAGTAGCTTAGTTTCAGGTGTTATGACTTGTAGGTGTGGTCGGAATTGAAATCCAGGAAGTTTAGAATTGATATGGAAAGAAAATTCTCATTTCAGAAGCTTTAAGTTGGAGAAATGGACCAAGATTGAAATTTTGAGTAAATGACCTCTGAATCAGTTTTGAAGGTTCCTACAGGTTCGTATGATGATTTTGGACTTGGGCGTATGTCCGTATCGGGTTTTGGATAACCCGAGCGCATATCGATGCATATTGTGGAAGTTAGCATTTTTGAAGAATTTCATAGATTTGGGATTGAAGTGCATTTCAGTGTTGTTGATGTCCGTTTGGGATTCCGAGTCTAGGAATAGCTTCATATGGTGATTCTTGAGTTGGGAGCAAGATCAGAAGTGAATTTGGATGTCCATAGGTCATTTTGGAGTCATTTGGCTAAAGATAAAAATTTGAAGGTTTTTGAGAAATCTTATCGGAAGTGGAAGTTTCGATATCGAGGTCGGAATGCGATTCAAGAAGTTGAAGCAGGT
Organism: Nicotiana paniculata; assembly: GCA_005239505.1. Classification (NCBI taxonomy): domain Eukaryota; kingdom Viridiplantae; phylum Streptophyta; class Magnoliopsida; order Solanales; family Solanaceae; genus Nicotiana; species Nicotiana paniculata. The sequence continues at coordinate 89,354 of ML362577.1, forward strand.
CCGTAATGTTGAATATGACTTGTGCGCAAAATTTGAGGTCAATCAGACGTGATTTGATAGGTTTCGGCATCAGATGTAGAAGTTGGAAATTTCTAAGTTCATAAAGATGGGATTTGGGTGTGATTCATGGTTTTGATGTTGTTTGATGTGATTTGATGCCTCAGCAAGTCAGTATTATGTTTTGGAACAGGTTGGTATAATTTGATGGGGTCCTGGGATCCTCGGGTGGGTTTCGGGCGGTTAACGGATCAATGTTTGAAGTTGAAGAAGGCTGAAGGTTGTTGTTATCTGGTGTAACCGCACCTGCGAGGCTTTGACCGTAGGTGTGGAGTGGAGGGTGCGGATAAGGGCGCCACAGGTGCGAGTTTTGGGCTGGAGTTGAGGATTCCGGGTGGTTAAAGGATCACATCTGAATGATTGAACTAGTAGAGCTATGGGTAGAATGTATCTTCGAGAATTTCAGATTTCTGGGTACGTGGGCTAGAGGGAATTTTGTTCATTCCTCCAAGCAGGGTTGGGAAAGTATATAATTTTAATTTTTTGTGAGTATTAGGATGAATTTTCATTGCTTTGCCGTTATGTGGTAGTTTCGGAGCGTTGTGCGTCTGTTGGAGTCATCAGAAGGGCTTGGAAGTCGGTGTTGGAATTTTGGAGCGAGGTAAATCTCCTTTCTAACTTTGTGAGGGGGAATCGTCCCCTTAGGTGAATTAATTAAATATATGTCATTACTTTCGAGGGCTACGTACACACGAGGTGACGGGAGTTCGTACGTAGCTACTACTATGCCATGTCCGGGTAGCCTAGGACCCACTAGCATGCCTTACCTGTTGTACCTGTGATCTTGTCTGTCATGTTAGACTGCTAATATAATCGAAATTGTAATTTATTGACTAAGGAATATTAGAGCTTATTTTCTAAATCATCTAAAAATAGAATTTATTTCCTTCGCGGGAAATTTAATTTACGAATAAGGTCGTGTTATTAAACGTTATATAAAACTCGACAAGTGAATTTCGAAAAACGGATTTAAATACTATTTTTGGTTTCTAAAAGAGAAATCGGTCATTTACTTGAGTATTTGTGTTCCCGACGTATTCGGGGTGGATTGCTGATTGTGCATATCTGCATGTGACCGCTTCGCAATTTACATCCCGCGAGCGGAGTGTTATTTCCCCTACTCTCATGGGAGCGGGTCGTATGCCACAGCGGATTTAGAATGCACTTTTGGTACAGGCCATTCGATCCTCAGCAGTGTATAGATATGATTATTATAATGAGAGGTGCACTTATGGGATGGGCCGTTCGATCCTCGGCAGTGCACAAAGAGGATTATTATATTGAGAGATGCACTTTTTGTACGGGCCGTTCGATCCTCGGCAGTGCATGGACATGTGTAGTTTATTGAGAGGTGCAATTTTGGTACGGGCCGTTCGATCCTCGGTAGTGCACTCAGGCCGGTTGTCCTTATCCCGTATACGCATGCTAAACTGTTAAATGTTTTCTACATGATTTTGAAGTGATAACATATTTGGGAAAAAATAAAGAGGCAATTGTTGATTTATGATATTTGGGGGAAAACAAAGAGGAAATTGTTTATTTAAGATATTTGGAAAATAATGAGAAAGTGGTATCTATTCTTTATTTCTAGTATTTACTTGGAGCTCGGTGCCTTACATACATGCTGCTTTACTGCCTTTGCATGCTTATCGTGATCATATTACACTGTTAAATAAATTTGTTGGCCCTTAGTGAGTGTCTAATTCCACCTCTCGTCACTACCTCTCTGAGGTTAGGCGGGGAACTTACTGAGTACACGTTGTTTTCGTACTCATGCTATACTTGTTGTGCATTTTATTGCACAGGTACTTTCATAGCAATGTGGAGGATTCAGAGACTTAGGCGAGCTACATCATCCGGAGGCGATCTGCAGCTGACAGAATCTCCTTCGTAATGTATTTATTTCATTTTAAATTTCCTTGTCCAGTTGTAGTTCGGACAGGCTTTGTAATGATTGTATAAGTTCTTAGAAATTGCTCATGTACTTGTGACACCGGGTTCTGGGATATGTGTTGGGTTATAATTGTTAAAGTATAGTATTCTAACCATTTTTCCTAATTGCCAAATTTTTATTTGGTTATTATGTAATAAAGTGAAAGGAAATGTTTTCATAAATGTTAAAATCGGAAAGTTATTTTAATTAATTAATGATTTGGCTTGCCTGAAATTGATGTTCGGCGCCATCACGACCTTAGGGATTTTGGGTCGTGACAACATGGTATCAGAGCGTTAGGTTCCCGTAGGTCTCACGAGTCATGAGCAAGTCTAGTAGAGTCTTGAGGATCGGTACGGAGACGTATGTACTTATATTCGAGAAGCTACAGGGCTGTTAGGAGTACTTCCTTTGTTGATTCCTCAACGTGCGAGTTGATTCCTTTGAGGCTTATGCCTATGTTCATTCCTACTCAATCTTACGTGTCGCGGAGCGCCTTCTATGAATAAGGAATTTGAGGAATTGAAATGGTGCTATAGATGTAATTCGGGATGCTTCCATGTGTAATTGGTGGGGGGCTGTTGTTATGGCCCTGCAGAAGAATAATATGTTGTTTCAGCTCAGTAGTTGTGTTTCTGGGAGCCTTAAGGCTGCGCTCAGGTAGTGATGATGCTTACGATTGGTTGTCGCGCGACGTCGTTATGATGATAGAATGCTTGCCCGTATGTTGGGGGTGATGAATGGTTTGAAGGGAGATCTTCTCGGAGTGTGATTTCGAGGTTCCGGTATTCTATTGCCGACAGAGGAAGGGCATTTGGGTTATGAATGGTCCGGTTGGGGTTGATAAGGTAGTAAGACTCGGTGTCTTCAAGTGATATGGGATATGCACCGGTGACGTGTAGTCGTTGTCATTGATCGAATAAAATGTGTTAGGTTTGTCGGTGTTATGGTTTCTTCGGTTGCATGGGGTCAGAGTATTGAGAAGAAGTATTGAAGAATGCGGTTGGCGGAGATTGATCCTGAAATGAGGCTAGACGGTGGTTCCATTTCTAGGAGGCCAGGTGTAAGAAGCAGAAGTCGAGCAGTTGCAAAGTGGGGGAAGCGGTAGCGTAGCTTGGAATTTGAAGCTATTGTCGCGCATTTGATAGATGTCCATGAGAAGCGGACAGACTAGTAAATTGGTAAATGAAGCAGGGCGTAGGATGGGGTACTGAAGTCGCAGAGAGCGTTCATTTCAGCATCGTTGGGAGGTGTCCGCGGGTGATTTTCACAGGTGGGTTATCTTCCTTGAATAGGTTAGAGATGGCGGGGTTGGCAGGTCTCTGTGAGGAGTTCTAGTGGCTAGTCAGTGGGAGGTAGAAGGTGTGAATGATGCTAGAGAATTTGAGTATTTAGGAAGTGCTAGCAAGAGGATTTGGAAGAATTGGATGGATTGGTTGAGCAAGGTCGTGTTATCAAAGGAGGAAGGATCTCGGCTGGGTCTAGAGCGGTGCAAGGGGTAGCTTCAGGCTAAGTGGGGGAGTCCCACCATCTGCAGTTGGGTGGTAGGGTTGTCTTCGCATAGGGCCGCGGATTGTAGGCGTGTTGGCAAGTTATTTCAGCTAAGGCAAAGGAGTAAAATGGTGATTGTGCGTGGGATTTGATGAGTGTGTGCAAAATTTGGACATGTCGGGCTAGGGTTAGCTTTGGAAGATTAAGAATTTATGCTTAAGGCATGGGCGAGTTGTAGGGATAGTGACTCAGTCACGTGTTTCATTGAAAAAGGTGTTCCTGTGCTAGGAGAGCCTTGGAGTTGATTGTATTCGGGGCCAGTCAGAGTGGGTGACTCTCAATAGCGGTCCTAGTGAATTTCGAAGTTAAGAGTGCGGCATTTAAGGGTTCCGGGCAGCAATATGATCGAGAATCGAGCTTTTGCAGAGTAATTTCTGAGAAAGAGGAGGATGGTTGGAATGTTCTATGATATGTTTCAGCATGCAGGATAGTATTGGAGGAGTGAGAGAAATAAACTCTGTACTGAAGAAAACATTATCATGAGGGTATGAGACGGGTTGCGGGATTTAGGAAGCATAGTCTCGTGAATCAAGGCCACTCGGAATGAGTGAGGGTTGAGTTTGCTATGGGTTGAAGGAAGTTGCTATTATTCCCGAGGCAATTAAAGATGATTAAGAGAAGATAGATTGATTAGCCATGGTTGAAATGGCACATTTGCGATAGTGATCAGTTCCTTTGATGTGATTAAGTTATGCGTGCGGGTTGTGCCGGTGTGTGCGGAGCTTGTCGGCCGTCGTAACAGATCTCATGTGGGAGCATTTGAGTGCTATGGTCTATCAGGTGTAGGCGGATCTCGGAAAGGTTATGGTAGTATGGACTACTACTCAAGGATTTGCATGTTGGGTGATTGTGGGAGTTCACTCGTGTTTTGAGATGGTGCTCTTGAATTGAGATAAGTAAAAGGTTTCTATGTGATGAAGTGTTCACCCTATTGGTGGTTCAGAAGTTATGATGGAATTCTTGCGCTACCTCATATTGGCAGGTTAGGTGCAGTACGCAGTGTGTAACTAGGAGTAAGAATCAAGATTGCGGTTCGGTGTTAATAAAGAGGTCATGAGCTCGGAAGAGCAAGAAAAATTGATTTGAAAGTTCAGAGTAAGCTGGTGTTATCCTCAGTGTCACCTGAGATTGATATTCTGTGAAAGAGGCTTTGTACCCTGGTCATGGGTTCTTGATGTGTTTTGTGGCATTAGTATGGTCGGTGTTATGGATGGGCAGACTTGTTGCCTTGTGTGGAAGGTCGTGGAAGCATGACCGTGAAAAGATTGTATGAAGTGTGACATGTAGTCACTTGATGGATTAAAGATTTGGACTGAGTTTAAAGAGGTGCAATATTTCTTAATTGAGAATTTATGCCTGGAAGGCGTTCAGTCCAGTTGAGTATGGATTTTGGGGTGTTGTCCCGGTAATGATGGTTGTTCTTGTGTATTATGAGAGAATGTGGGTTAATATGGACCCAGATAAAAGCTATTAGCTTAGTTGGTGCGAGCAAGGTGGCTCGATGTTTGTGGATGGATTTAAATATGATTATGGGCTCCGTATGAGCTACGCATGCTCCTTTCAGTAGAGCGTTTTTCATGGAAAGGTATTAGAACAACGGATGTTGTTCCATCTTCGTCAAATTCATGTGTTATTATGATTGTGTCGTGTGAGTTGTGAAACGGCTTGATAATTTCCTATGTGTTGAGGTCCCGCGTAGTAGGGATGTTATGTTAGCAGGATAGCTCTTGAGATCCAGAGTGTATATATATCGCACCTCAGTTGTGTTTGAGTTTTGTTGCATACGGATTTATCAGTCTCCCCAGGATGGTATTATGCACTTAGCATGCTTATGATCGATATTCAGTAATTTGTAATAGTGAGCAAATCAGCTCCGTATATATATCTTCTTATGCAAACTTTATGTGGGATCGGGTGGCACGCCGCCACGAGTATGTTATTCGGATCGGGTTGCACGCTGCAATAGTGTGATGATGAGAAGGGTTAATATGTATTTATTTTCTTGTGTTTTATTTCCTAATTTCTGAGAAAAGTTCATATTAGTTACGCGAGTTGAATAGTCCCTTCCTGAGTCATTTCTTATTTATCATGTTCGAGTTATGGCATATTGGCAATGTGATATCATGTGAGGTTGTTGGTCATGTTGGGGTGGTTTGTTGTATGAGCAGTTCATACTGGGTGAGACGAGATTTTCGGATCAGGGATCAGTGCGATAAGGTTATATGAAGTGTATATTAAAGAACAAATACCATTATTCAGGTTCATAATGAAGTGATGATTCTAGTCAAGATGAGGTATTCAAGGATTTGTTAACTCTGTAGTTGGGTATGAATTTCTGCACATTTCCTCCATTGTGGTGGTATCGTCAGCATTATAGCAGGATGGATGTATATCTGTTACGAGGTGCATCGGAAGCACCAGATTCGTGGAATTTTGGCTATCAAGGTTCAGGGAGTGTCATTGTGGCCAGATGATGAGTTATGCTGGTGTATGGTGCTGATTCAGCAAAGGTATGCAGTCATGTTCTGGTATGTCATGTTCTGGTATATCATGTGGTAGTTGATATGATGTTTATATGTTGGAACTAGGCCTGGCAGAAACATTTCAGGTATTTGAATGAATTCTGAGCTTATTATATGGATAAAAGAAGAAATCTTCAGATGTGATCAATCTAATGTACTCAACTGGGTTGTGGTAGCACGGGAAGGTGCTCGGGGTGTTAAACAGTGATTTCAGATAACTCCAGAGCAGTTCTTAGCACGTTCGAGGATGAACGTCGGTTTAAGTGGGGGAGAGTGTAACGACCAGACCGGTCGTTTTAAGCTCTAGCGCGTCATTCAGCGGTTTGAAGTCGTGAGCAGCTTTGCTTCAGGTGTTATGAATTGTAGGTGTGGTCGGAATTGAATTCCAGGAAGTTTAGAATTGATTTGCAAAGAAAATTCTCATTTCAGAAGCTTTAAGTTGGAGAAATGGACTAAGATTGAAATTTTGAGTAAATGACCTCTGAATCGGGATTTAAAGGTTCCTACAGGTTCGTATGATGATTTCGGACTTGGGTGTATGTCCGGATCGGGTTTTGGATAACCCGGGAGTGTTTCGATGCATATTGTGGAAGTTAGCATTTTTGAAGAATTTCATAGATTTGGGCTTGAAGTGCATTTCAATGTTGTTGATGTCTGTTTGGGATTTCGAGTCTGGGAATAGCTTCATATGGTGATTCTGGAGTTGGGAGCGCGAGCGGAAGTGAATTTGGATGTCCGTAGGTCATTTTGGAGTCATTTGGCTAACGATAGATATTTGAAGGTTTTTGAGAAATCCGATCGGAAGTGGAATTTTTGATATCGAGATCGGAATGCGATTCCGGAAGTCGAAGTAGGTCCGTAATGATTAATATGACTTGTGCGCAATATTTGAGGTCAATCGGACGTGATTTGATAAGTTTCGGCATCGGATGTAGAAGTTGGAAATTTCTAAGTTCATAAAGTTGGGATTTGGGTGCGATTTCTGGTTTTGATGTTGTTTGATGTGATTTGAGGCCTCGAGCAAGTCCGCATTATGTTTTGGAACAGGTTGGTATAATTTGACGGGGTCCCGGGAGGCTCGGGTGGATTCCGGGTGGTTAACTGGTCAATGTTTGAAGTTGAAGAAGGCTGAAGGCTAAAGGTTTATGTCATCTGGTGTAACTGCACCTGCGAGGCTTTGACCGCAAGTGCGGAGCCGCGGGTTCAACTAAGGGCGCCGCAGGTGCGAGTTCTGGGTTGGAGCTGAGGAGGCTGTAGGTGCAGAAGATGGGTCGCACCTGCAGAAGCGTAGGTGCGAAGAAAGACCGCAGAAGCGATAGATGCTGGGTTGAGTCATAGCCGCACCTACGATGGAACCTCCGCAGGTGCGGAGCCACAGGAGCGGCTATTGGACCGCAGGTGCGAAGGGAGGCCTGGGCAGAATGTTTTAAAGTCGGATTTTTGTCATTTATCACCCATTCTTCATTTGAAATGGGCGATTTTGGAGAGCATTTCAAGGGGGGTTTTCGTCAGGCATCAAGGTAAGTAAATTCCTCCCATTTGTAAATTAAATACAAGATTATATGCATGGATTAGGCATGGAAATTGGTAGGAATTTGGGGAATTATTGAAGAAACCTAGAAAATGTAAATTTGGAATTTAGCCACGAATTTGAGTATGGAATGCAGAGTAAATTGTATGATTGAACTAGTAGGGCTATGGGTAGAATGTATCTTCGAGAATTTCGAATTTTCAGGCACATGGGCTCGAGGGCATTTTGGTCATTTCTCCGAGCGGGGTTGGGAAAGTATATAATTTGAATTTGTTGTGAGTATTAGGATGAATTTCCATTGCCTTGCCGTTATGTGGTAGTTTCGGAGCGTTGTGCGTCCGTTGGAGTCATCGGAAGGGCTTGGAAGCTGGTGTTGGAATTTCGGAGCGAGGTAATTCTCCTTTCTAACGTTGTGAGGAGGAATTGTCCCCCTAGGTGAATTAATTAAGTATATGCCATTACTTTCGGGGGCTACGTACGCACGAGGTGACGGGAATCCGTGTGTAGCTACTATCATGCCATGTCCGGGTAGCCTAGGACCCACTAGCATGCCTTACCTGTTGTACCTGTGATCTTGTCTGTGATGTTAGACTGCTAATACAATCGAAATTGTAATTTAATGACTGAGGAAGATTAGAGTTTATTTTCTAAATCATCTAAAAAAAGAATTTATTTCCTTCGCGGGAAATTGTATTTCAGAATAAGGTCGTGTTATTAAACGTTATATAAAACTCGGCAAATGAATTTCGAAAAAGGGATTTAAATACTATTTTTGGTTTTTAAAAGAGAAATCGTTCATTTACTTGAGTATTTGTGTTCCCGACGTATTCGGGGTAGATTGTTGATTGTGCATGTCTGCATATGGCCGCTTCGCAATTTACATTCCGCGAGCGGAGTGTAATTTCCCCTACTCTCATGGGAGAGAGTCGTACGCCACGGCGATTTAGAATGAACTTTGGTACAGGCCGTTCGATCCTCGGCAGCGCATAGATATGATTATTATAATGAGAGGTGCACTTATGGGACGGGCCGTTCGATCCTCGCAGTGCACAGAGAGGATTATTATATTGAGAGATGCACTTTTGGTACGGGCCGTTCGATCCTCGGCAGTGCACAAAGTGATTATTACGACGGCTAAGGCCGGTTATCCTTATCCCGTATGCACATGCTAAACTGTTAAATGTTTTCTACATGATTTTTAAGTGATAAGATATTTGGGAGAAAATAAAGAGGCAATTGTTGATTTATGATAGTTGGGGGAAAACAAAGAGGAAATTGTTTATTTAAGATATTTGGAAAATAATGAGAAAGTGGTATCTGTATTTTATTTCTAGTATTTACTTGGAGTTCAGTGCCTTACATATATGTTGCTTTACTGCCTTTACATGCTTATCGTGTTCATCTTACACTGTTAAATAAATTTGTTGGCCCTTAGTGAGCGTCTAATTCGACCTCTCGTCACTACCTCTCTGAGGTTAGGCGGGCGACTTACTGAGTAAACGTTGTTTACGTACTCATGCTACACTTGCTGTGCATTTTACTGCACAGATACTTTCAAAGCAATGTGGAGGATTCGGAGACTTAGGCGAGCTGCATCATCCGGAGGCGATCCGCATCTGACAGAGTCTCCTTCGTACTGTATTTATTTCATTTTAAATTTCCTTGTCTAGTTGTATTTCGGACATGCTTTGTAATGATTGTATAAGTTCTTAGAAATTGCTCATGTACTTGTGACACCGGGTTCTGGGATATGTGTTGGGTTATAATTGTTACAGTGTAGTATTCAAACCATTTTTCCTAATTGACAGATTTTTATTTGGTTATTATGTAATAAAGTGAAAGGAAATGTTTTCATAAATGTTAAAACCGGAAAGTTATTTCAATAAATTAATGATTTGGCTTGCCTGACATTGATGTCCGGCGCCATCACGACCTTAGGGATTTTGGATCGTGAAACCTACAACCCAAGCGCTATATTTGCTGTGGCATGCAACCGGATCCAATATGTATATTGTTGCGGCGTGCAGCCCGATCCATATATAATCTATAATGCTGCGGCGTGCAGCCCAACCCATATAACATATAACATATATATTGCTGCGGCATGCAGCCCGTTCCATAACTATCCTCACATACTCGGCGCTCGGCCTCGCTCAGTCATCCTCACAAGCCACTTGGGCAATTTATCTCAACTCACGGGACTCAGCCCAAAATACCTCTCAGAGTTTCAAAACATTGTGATAACAGTGAAAATAACAACAAGTGGCAAACATGAATGAGTTCACAGATGTTCTATCATAATAGTGTGAGAATAGTGTATAAATACCCCTGAGGGTCTAAACAGGTCGGCACGAGGCCCCAATCATGGCTCACGGCCAATCATTGCTCACGGCCCATAAACAAGTATAAACTTCTGAAATACAGGATGTCGTAAGGTTTCAACTCGAATACGCGGCTTAATAGTCGCTACAGGACGGACAAAGTCACAATCCCTATCGATGCACGCCCACACGCTCGTAACCTAGCATATGTGTCACCTCATTTACCAAAACAATATCAAATACCGGTGTTTCATACCCTCAGGTTTAGAGTTACAATCGTTACTTACCTCAAAAGAGTCCAAAAGCTACTCTGCGATGCTCTTGCCCCTCGAATTGGCTCCCAAATGCTCCGAATCTAACCAAAACCAGTACATCATCAATATATGCAAAAAGAACAAAACCCAATCGAAAACTATCAATTTTAAGCACAATTCTCGGAATTGGCCAAATTCTAGCCCTGAGACCACGTCTCGAAATTTGATGAAAATCACGTCACAAGAATCCTTATCCTCCCACGATTCTATACATACCAGGAACGCCAAAATCGGACCACAATTGCCCACTTAAATCCACAAAAGAAATTTCCAATTCCATGCACCTAACCTCCCCAATTTTGGGTTTAAATCCAACAATTTTCCGGTTTAATTACTTAGAAAACAACATAGAATCGAGTTATGAAATCGAAAATCTTACCTCCAAGTGATTCCCTTCGATTTCCTCTTCAAACCCTGTCAAAGAGCTCCAAACCCGCTCAACAATGCAGGAAAAATAGACTAAACTCGCAAAAATGGCATTTTAAAACATTATGCCCAGCACTAAACATTAACTCACTGCGATCGCTGGACCCACGATCGCGAAGAACAAACTTACTGCCTCCAAATTGTACCCATTGCGATTGCACCACTCCCCACGCGATCGTGAAGCTTCGACTCCCTGACCTATGCGATCGCGTACCCATTCACGCGGTCGCGAAGAACAATTGCAACAACCTCACGCGCCCCCTTTTTCTTCTACGCGATCACATAAGGAACCACGTGACTGCACTGCTCTGGATGCCTAACCTATGCGATCACAAACCTCATTACACGATCGCATAGAACAAATCTTCCTGCCTCAAACTTTACTCTACACGATCGCGGATGAACTCACGCGATCGCAATGAACAAACCACTGCTGCTAAAACACCAGAAAACCAGCAATCTCCCGAAGACCAAAAGTTCCCGTTTGAGCATCCGAAATACACCTGAGGTCCTCGAGACCTCAACCAAACACGCCAACACATCCCATAAACTTATTCAAACTTAGTCGAGACCTCGAAATACCAAAACGACCCAAAAACACAAAAATTACATCAAATTCAAGCCTATGAACTTTGAAACTTCTAAATTTCACCAAAGATACCGAAACCATCCAAAACACATCCGATTGACCTGAAAATTTGCACACATATCCAAAATGACATTCAAACCTGCTATAACTGTCGGAATTTCATTCCGACCCTGATAGCCTATTTTTCACTGCCGACCGGAAATCGCCAAAAACTAACTTTCGCCAATTCAACCTTAACTCTGCACCGGACATCCTAACTTCATTCCGAACACACTCCTAAGTCCATAATAACCTAACAAAGCTATCTGAGCCATAAAATCCATATTCTGAGGTCGTTTACAAATAAGTAAACTCCCAGTTGACTTTTTCAACTAGTAAGCTACTTTAAGAGACTAAGTGTCTCAGTTCTCACCACGACCACTCCGAACCCGAACCAACCGACCCAGTACAACATAAATAGGCTAAGAAACATATGATAAAGCAGAAATGGGGGAAACGGGCTAATCTCACGGAACGACTGGTCGGGTCATTACACTTAGGTCCTTAAGTTCTGCCCCTCCAGTGTATGACTGCCTTGGGATTCCTGTGAGTTCCCTCTGAACTCTGATGCACTGGGGCTGGCACTTTCACACTGCACTTACTCAATTATGGTTGTGAAATCTGGGTGTGAGCACTGCCCAGGATCCCTTGATGTCCTTAGGGAACTCTAACACACACGGATATGAGAAAGACTATGAAACATTTGGGCATTTGAGGTTCTGAGAATCTGGGCCTGTTTGCAGGCTCCCTATAGTGTAACTTCTTATTTTTCTTTATCTATTTATGTAATTCATTCACATTGGTTTGTAATAATTATTGTAAACAAATATTGGGGATTGATAGTTAAAAGCGGAGGGTAGCCGTGTTTGTTGTCGATATCAATGGGGTAGAAACCATGCCTTTAGGATTACATTTCGTGCATTAGAATCCATGTTTAGGACCAATATATTCTAAGCATGTCATGCATTAGATATCATGTTCTTAGGTTTACTGTTTCAGCATCTCATTTGACATTATTTTCATCACTTAGAAATCCTGCTTCTAGGCTAAATAACAACATTAACATGAAAACGGTTGGTACTACATATTCTGAAATCATGCTGTAACTTTCTATGCATCTAGAAATCACATTTTTTTTTAGGAATTTTGCATATAAATCATTCTCCATCTTATAATGTTCATACTAGATACCTTGTTTTAGGATCTCACTAAGTCACACCTAGCTAAACTACTGATGCATGAAAAAAGGACACAAGACAGTCTCATATATGATTATCATGTGTTAGTAAAACTGGTAATAATCCCTGTGTCTTTGCAACACTTAGAACAACATGCTTTAGG
>ML362578.1:0-25661 GCA_005239505.1 Nicotiana paniculata
AAGGGAATATTTCTACTAAAATAGTATAACATTTGAGTGTGGTCAAAAATTAGTTGTTCACAAATATTCTGTCACTATAGGGTTCTTAAGGAATATCTCATATAAATGGAAGAAAAAATGAGGGAAAAGGCATGTAATATTCTGTATGATAAGAACACTTCACGAGGATAAGCTCTCTAGAAAAATACAAATTAAAGAACTACCTTTTGATGAAGAGATTCAACCTTTTGTGGATTATCTATTGTCATTTCCATCATATCCGAGAAAGTGCACAATATTCTCTCATATTCTTGTGAGAGAAAGGAATCATTCGCCCTATTCAATATTGGGTGAATCTTCTTTCTTATTTATATTAATTGCCATTTAATGTTATTTAATACTTGGTGCTTCTTGCATATTACCGCATCTTGACGCATACAAAAGTAGTTTTAGGTAAATGAATTAGGAAGGTGGCCGTTTTTTATACACTTAACTCATGCTTGTGTGATGAGTCCAAGGAAAGTAAGAAACCATTTTTGGGAGAAAATGCTAGTGCTTTTTCAATGTCCTAGTTGAGATATACCAAAATCATTAGTGTGTTTGACTTCTCTCATTTTTGTGCTCAAAAGAAAATTTCCTCTTTAGGAACCTTTTCATTCTTCATTTTCCACCTTCTCCCTCTATATATATGGAGGATACTTCAACTTGAGATTGCACAACATTTTGATATATCTCTTATTAATTTCCTAATTAAGTTTCAAAAGAAAAGAAAAAAATGTTTCTTAGAAGCCTTCTTATCTTACTACTAGCCACTTCATCGTTTTCAACTTTTTGTAATGGAAAGAAAATTGGAAAACCTAGAAATCATGGTCATAATGCAGCAAAAATTGATAATAATTTGGGGAAAAAGCCACAAGCAATTATTGATATACAAACTTTTGGAGCCAAAGGTGATGGACTCACAAATGATACAGAGGTAAAGTCTTTTTCGTTTATAAATATATAATTAACTTTGTTTTTTTTATTATTATTATTTGGACAATTCTATCTACAAAGGCGTCAAACAACATGCATTTCCATCATAGGCAGACTTGTTTTTTTTTTTTATTAGTTGAAAATATTTCTAAAATAATGATCACTTTTAATTCCAGGCATTTATAAAGGCTTGGAAGAAGGCATGCAAAACAGAAAATGCTGTGCTTTTGGTGCCAAGGCACAAGACATATTATGTTGGACCAATTAAATTTCATGGTCCTTGCAAGAAAGGCCTTAGAATGATGGTGAGTTCAAATTGATCATGACAAAAAAAAAATGTATTTTAATTAGAATTAACTTATAATTTATTACTCATTTTTCTTTTCCTAATTACGTATCCAATTTCGTCGTCGATAATTTTTTTTTGTCATTTAGATAAATGGAGAACTCAGAGCTTCAAAAAACATATCAGATTATGAGCAAGATAAAAGACATTGGCTTTTATTCCAAAACATGGAAAACTATACAGTTGAAGGTGTAGGTAGCATTGATGGCAATGGAGAAGTATGGTGGAAACACTCTTGCAAAATTGATAAAACTATTGTGAGTATTAGTGTAATTATGTAAAAGAAATAAGTGTGTTTAATTATTTTATTCAAGTCAAGTAATTAATATAGTATCATTTTTTTTCTCTATTTTCTGCAGCCATGCAATGCGAAAACACTAATAGCTCCAACTGTAAGTTTCAATCCCGCCTTTAATTTTTCATATATAAAAAGGGTAGTCTAGCGTACTAAGCTCTACTATACACGGAGTATGAAGAACGATCAAACCGTTTTTTCCGCCGTAATACCGTATATCATCAGCATATTTAAAATTCAGCAATGAACATTATATTACTAAACATATATATATATTCATTATATTTGACAGGCTATATTCTTTAACAATTGCACAAATGTGATAGTAAGAAATTTAGAGTTCAAGAATCCACAGAAGATGCACTTGACTATTTCTAAAAGTGAACATGTTGAGGTTTCAAGATTGAGACTTACAGCACCAGCTGATAGCCCCAACACTGATGGAATTCACGTTTCTGGGACTAAAGATATTGATATTCACCATTGTTATATTGGAACAGGTTTAAAAATTTATTGGCATTAATTTTTCTGGGAAAATATTGTGTTTTAATTATTTGCTTCCTTTTTTTTGGTGATTTTATAACTAATCGTTCATTAATGGTTGAATATGTTTTTATGGTTAGGTGATGATTGTATATCAATAGTAAATGGTTCCACTAATGTTAGAGCAAGATATATACATTGTGGACCTGGCCATGGAATCAGGTAATTATGCAATATGGTAGAGAATTAATGAGAAGTCAATATATGAATTCAATTTGTAAACACTTCGACAAAGTTGTTAAAGCTAGTAATAATTGTTTTAGTGAAAAGTACTCTAAAAATTAAAAATAAAATAAAAATAGAAGAATTAACCCTAACAATTGGAAAGAAAATCCAAGTATCCGACATGCAACCCGAAGTAAGACGTATTTATCCATTTCAGTCCATTTAATTTTATTGGATGTTTTGTGATATTGACATATTTTGTCACCTCTAATTTACGTTCAAAAGGTTGAGAACTTCTTTTCAAAAAAGGAAATAAAAGGAAAGTTCTATGTTTAATCGTATTTTTTATTTTTAAAAAATACTAATTTTTTTGTCTTTTTTTGTTTTAATTAGTATTGGAAGCTTGGGAAAAAATAAAGAGGAGGATATTGTTTCAAATATTTATGTACACGATGCCACCTTGAGGGGAACAACTAATGGATTAAGAATAAAGTCTTGGCAGGTATAATTATATGATTTGGTTTCCCACTGTTTATTAACTCTAATCTAATTAATTAATATAATTAAGTCATTCACTATCATGTATTTTGAGTTCCTAACAAATTTTCATATCACCACTTCTCATTTGGCAAACCACCTGGGAACTAAAACTGTAAATCTAAGTCTACTTTTGTTGAAAAACTGGTTAATTAATAATGTTAATTACACCTCACTTTATCTTATTGTGGTTTTTTCGAATGATCAAGTAATTTTGTTTGTTATGGTTGACAAAACCCTATCATTTAGACAAGATTAGGATATATACATACATGCAGCAATATCTTAAGCTGCATCATATCAGGATATACATATTCTCCTCTTATTTTATTACTTAACCATGGTTAATTAATACTCTCTCCGTCCAAATATACTATTCATAGTTCGAAAGTCAAATAAATTATTCTAATCTTTTAAATTAAATGTTTTTTTAGATATTTTGTACTATTAATTATTTATTGTGACTTATGTAGTTTCTAAATATATAAATTTTATTTAAGAACTTAAGCATTTAATATTCAAATGCACGGTTAAAATTAAGACGTTTGAATCTCGAAAGCAAAATATGCCACATAAATTGGGACAAAGGCCCCGGGACTATGATTTTGTATAAATACCCTATGTAAGTAAGTTTTTATCATATTCATATTACGAAAAGAATCATTTATTTCAATATGTTTATACTGATAAATATGACATGAGTTTTCTTTAATTGTCTAATTCTAAAGGGAGGACGTGGATATGCAAAAAACATTCTTTTTCAAGATATAGAGATGGTGAATGTGACGAACCCCATAATCATAGATCAATTTTACTGTGACCAAGAAAAACCATGCAAAGAGCAGGTAATTAATTAAGTCATGTGACTCTCGTCAATTTTCTTTTTACAGTAAATGGCAATAATATATATTTTTCTTGTGTTTTATTTTTTCCTTTTTTAAACAAAATTCCCAGAAAGAAGCAGTGCATGTGAGTAATATAATGTACAAAAATATTAAGGGAACGAGTTCCACGCATACTGCAGTTAAATTAAACTGCAGTAAAACTGTTCCATGCCAAGGGATACAAATGGAAAATGTGGACATACGTTACCTACGAGGTCCAACTGTCAAAGCTTTATGTGCAAACGTCAAATACACAACAAAAGGGGTAGCTTTCCCAAAATGCCCTTCCGAGCGCCCGTCGGCATTTTTATGGAATTAATAATATTTTTATTTTTTCCCCTTTCTCCTTTGTATACATGTCCCTTTATTTCATTTTTACAATTCCTTTTGTTCTTGAGAAAGTCATTATTGGCGTAAGTCCAATATATAGAAAAGGGGAGTAGAAGGAAAGGAAGTACAATTTTAGAATCATGCTGGCTAGGAATTATAACTGCAATGTTTTTGTCAGGGTAAGTTCGTGTGTTGTGAAAGATTATTTTTCTCCTATGTATTTGAGTGGTCGCAAATAATCAAAGAGATGGAAGAATTTCTCTTGCATAAACTATTTCCTCCTCATTATATAGACATATATTAACACGATTTTACTAGTATATAATAGTATGTATTCATACAACTTTCAAAACTTTTACAATTTAAGTTCATTGAATTAGTCAAATCTTAAATGTTCAAACATTACTTTAAAATTTTCTGCCATTATTACTTGTATAAGACATAAATAATTCAAGATGATAGCCTTAACTCTATGCTCAATCAAATAGTGTGAAACAAAATCAGGCTGAGGAATTAGTAGCTTTAGTCACAAGGCAACCAAAACTTGACTATCGTTTTAGCTTCTCCATTTACATTGGTTAATTATATTAATCCCAAAAAAGACAGAAAGACACCAACAATCCGTTGTAGTCTAGTCGGTTAGGATACTCGGCTCTCACCCGAGAGACCCGGGTTCAATTCCCGGCACCGGAAATTTTTTGATATTGTACTTTTACCAAAAAAGCTGTCATCTTAGCAAGCTTAGCCTCCCACATAATCATGTAATTTCACATGCAAAAATTGGTCAAAATCATTATTCTTGGTGATTAAATTCAAAAAAGTTTATTTTAAATGAAATCGGCTGTATAAATACTCACTTCTTCATCAAACTCAACTTAACTTCTTCATTTTAACTCAATTTATATCATATAGAAATGTTAGAAGTTCTTTAACAAGTTTACAACATATTTGCAACTAGCAAATATCATCTATATAGATCTTTTTATTTCATCATGCCCTGTAAGCAAGTCTACATTGAAAGACAAAAATGATAAATCGTTGTGAAGGTTTAAAATTCTCTAACTTATACAAGTTCATCAAAAGAAAATGCATTGGATCATCATGAAGTTTGGCTTTAGAAGGGTTAACATGGACAATATTCCTACACGGCATTTTATGGTTAATGTGATCTAATTGTTACTACACGGGATTCAGTATTAGGCGGCCAAAACTGTATCAAATAGTTCAACACTTCAACATTTGGAGCTCTTTATTGGATCAATCTGACACTTGTTACTAGGACTATGATTTTTCATTCGAAGAGCAAGTGTTAAATCAACAAGCAACTTCAAAATCAAAGTTCCTTGTAAAGTAGAAACTACCATTTCAAGTAAATAATATTAGCACAACTTATAAAGATTCGAACTACAACAATATTACTTCTAGAGAAACTCCAATAAATGATCAACGTTAATAAAGGGAATGATGGAACCAAAATCTCCAGACAAAATAAATTACGAATGTGTTAAATAAATGAGATACCATGACTAAAGTTACTGAGAATAAATTAAAATTCCAAGATATGTGTCACTCCAAGAATCTAATGCCATCAAGACTTACAGTTCAGTCTTCAGTGGGGATTGGTTCAATCTTTTACACAATAGATGACTTTGATTCTCACTGTTCTTTTCCATTTCTCGATATGTAATATATAAAAGAAAATTAGAAAAATATGTCAATAGCACCTGCTTCTAGTTCATAGCAGCAGTTTGTATCATTTCACTTTTACAATTAACTGGTTACATTGGAGAGAGTTGGCCTCCCCAAAAAAATGAGGCATTAGAGTACATAATACTGAAAGAATGAATACATTCTCGGTGGATACAAACTCAAAAGGGAAAAAACATGTATATTTAAGCATATAGTAATTCTTCTTCATTAACTGTGTATGGAGGAGGCAACAAACTCTTCGCCTTGATGAATTTATCCGTACTACCAGACGGTACTTCTGTAATGGGGGAATCAAGAACCCAGTCTGGAATTGCCACCAATGTCTCCTCGAAAAGGGATTTAATTGTCTACAAGGTTTAAAATCAGTTTGAAAAGGAACGGAAAGCTATGGACAACATAAGAAATAATTTTAAACGCATAAATTGATATATGCGAATGTTTACAACTGAGCTGCCAGCAACTAACAAAATTTAACAGAGCTTGCTCCTGGATGGCCGGATATGCACATCACGCATCTTTTGTCATTCTTGCATTCAGAGATGACTCTGCTTGAAATGCATGTGAATGACACCTTTCCTAGAATAGCTATTTCCACGAATTATAGTGCCAATTCAATATGTAGCAATTCTACCTTGTAGTGCTTAATATTTAGTGCAACATCTTTATACCATTTTCACACTTCCCATTGTTATTTTATTATATGTCTACCATAAAAGAAGTACTAAAGGACTTTGAATCTGGTCCATCAATATCTGTGGAGCCAAACAATAATACTAATGGGCCAAGAAATTTACGTGTCTGTTAAATTCAATTGGCCCCAAAACGGTTTGCTGCTGGGAATGAAAATGGGCCAAATAAGGGGAAGAAAGGAAAGCTTATTTTTAGGCCCAGATGGACTTATCAACTGCTGTCCAGTCTCTCAAAGCTTTTTGCCTAGTGTATTTATTTAGTTGGGCTTATCTAGCCCCTATAGATTCTCCTGATAGCTATCTGAACTTTGTTAGCTCCCTAGTACTAAACTGATTTTTTTGCCTTTTTGTATTGGAGCTAGCAATTTTCATTACTTTTGTAACTATTCTGCATCTTCTTGATGCCATCAATGAAACCAATTACTTCAACAAAATAAAAAGAAGGCCCGGATGGACTGACCCATGTGTACATAAACAAAACCCTTTTATCCCATTGGGGTCTGAAAATTTCGCTCAATATGACCCATTTAGACTCGAAATTGAGTCAAATCAGGTGAGTTCCAATGCTCCGATGAAGTCGATGATGATTTAGAAGCAGAATCAGGAAGAAAGAAATGGTGGTTTGAGTAGCATGGTGTACGGTGATGAAATCGAGGCTTTTGAAACCAGAGAGAGCTTGATATTGAAGAAGATGAATACGGTATGGGAGAGAGGCGAATCAAGCAGGGGAAATAATGAAAATAGAAGCGAAGCAACTATAATAGAGGGACGTATAGAAGGGTTTCTTTTCTCTGATAAAGATCTCCAGACAGTGAATGGGGCAGACAAGAACGGAGATGTTGATAATAGCAATATAAGTGAAGTCCCATCAAGTTCAATAATAAGCTTTTGCAAAATGATTTATAACAGATACAAGAGATAGATACAGCCCATCATATTCTTATGCTTCCATGGTACGGAGGTGGGGATTTAAACTTAAATAAGAGATTGAATCAGGTTGAGGCATCAAGATGGGTATCCACAAGTTGGTAGTGCCTCTACTTTCAATGCACATTAAAGTACATCCTTGACCAACTTGAAATCCTATCCAGATTAATATGATTTAGACAAAGGTGCACAGATAAGTTTTACTCAATTATGAAGAACATATTCTCTTATGAGATAGACTAATATTGTTCTACTGAAGCTGTTATTGAAGATCGAAAAAAGGAGAGCTACCAAAGCACTTGCATGCAAGAGTCCCAATTCGAAGAAATGTGAAAGAGAACTGAAGATGCTAGAACTTGGAGTGAAGTTCAGTGGAGGTGGTAGAGGTAGGAAGGCTCCCCGGATTGCTCAATGAAATTAAGAATTATAAGTTGGAATGTGTGGGGCATGAATGACGGGGAAAAGAGAAGAGAAGAAAGATTAAACTTCTTTTGAGTAATTGGAAGGCAGATATTGTTTGTTTAACGGAGACTAAATTGAGCAAGGTGGAACAAGATTGTATTGTACAAGTTGGTGGATCCAAGTGGGTGGAATGGGTTGAACTGGAGGCTCAAGGAAGCAGTGGAGGCATGGTTATTTTCTGGGATAAAAGATACTGGAAATGTTATGATAGACAGGGGGAACCTACACATTAACAGTGTTTCTGGAGGAAACTAATTCTGGTTTGAATTGTGCTCACTGGTGTTTATGGCCCTTGTAACAGAATGAGGAGGAAGGGACTATGGAAAGAATTGGCAGCAATTAATGGATTGATATCTATTCCTTGGGTGATAGGAGAGGACTTTAATGTCACCAGATTTGAAGAAGAAAGGAGAGGCAATTCAAGGAATACGAGAGCAATGAGAGAGTTCTCAAAAGCAATTCAAGACATAGCTCTCATTGATCTTCCTCTTCATGGGGTCAATTCACTTGACCCCTAGAGTGGTGTCAGATCATTGCCCAATTGTGCTAGAGTGTGGGGACTAGAAGAAGGGAAAAGGGTACTTTAAATTTGAGAACATGTGGTTTGGGCATAAATATTTTAAAGATTCAGTAGAGAAATGGTGAAGTACACATAATGCTTCTGGCAGGCCTGATGAGATTTTGGCAAAGAAACTGAATTTGTTGAAAAACGGTATTAAGAAGTGGAACAAAGAAGTTTTTGGGAATTTGGAAGAAAAGAAAATGAAGGCTATGAATAGATTTGAGGAATTAGACCATGGCGGCTTTCAGGAGCAGGGAAGTAATATTATTGCTTCTGAAAGGTACTTACTTCTGTGTGAGTTGGAAGAAATCTCAAAAAGCAGAAGAGGTGTCTTGGAGACAGAAATCAAGGGAGTTATGGGTCAAGCAAGGAGACAAGAATACCAAGTTTTTCCACGGGCAAGCTAATGCACATAAGAGATTTAACTGCATTGATAAAACAAAATTGTGGGGTTGGGGGGGAAGGGGTGTTTGGGGGGGAGGGGGGGAGGAGCTGGTGGAAGATGAAGAAATGATCAGAAATCATGTAGTAGAATTTTATGAAGAGTTATTCATAGAAGCTTAGCATTGGAGGCCTTTATGGCAGGATGAAGAGATAGCTAAATTAACTGATGAGGATAAAGAATGGCTTAAGAGGCCCTTCACTATTGAAGAGGTTATTAAACTGTGCAATGGTGACAAAGGCCCCTGGACCTGACGGATTTAAATTACATTTCTTCCAAAGATGTTGGAGTATTATAAAGGAAGATGTATGGAGAACAATAGAATTTTTCTACAATGACGGTTGTTTTGTAAGAAGCTTAAATGCAACTTTCATTGCATTGATACCTAAAAAGAAGGGGGCAGAAGAGACAAGATTTTAGACCTATCAGCTGGCTAGGTAGTGTATATAAAATCATAGCTAAATTGTTGGCAGAAAGATTGAAAAGAGTAATGGGCAAGTTGGTGGCAAGAAATCAAAATGCTTTCATTAAAGGTAGACAAATAAGTGATGCCGCATTGGTAGCTAATGAGTGTGTAGACCATTTAAAAAGAAAAGGGATAAAGGGGGTTGTTTGCAAATTAGATCTCGAAAAGGCATACGATCATGTGAATTTGGAATGCTTGCTCAATATTTTGAAGATGATGAATTTTGGAGAGGTGGATTAAATGGATCAAAACTTGTATATCAACAGTGAAGTTTTCTGTGCTGGTGAATGGAAATCCTGTAGGATTTTTTAGCTCCCAGAGAGAATTGAGACAAAGGGATACCCTCTCCCCTTATCTTTTTGTCCTGGTGATGGTAATTTTGAGTTTAATGTTAAAATAATCTGAGAAGTTTGGATGGATTGGGGGTTGTAGAATGGAGAATCATGTAAGAGGAGAAATGAATGTTTCACATATTTTATATGCAGACGATACCATGTTATTTTGTGAAGCCAAGAGGAAACAAATTCTCTATCTTAGAGGGATCCTGTTGGCATTTGAAGCAGTCAGGCTTGAAAATAAACCTGACAAAGAGTTGTATTTTCAATATTAATGCTGATAACATGATTGAGGAACTGGCTGATATACTGGGTTGCAGAATTGAAAAGTTTCCAACAAACTATTTGGGGCTTCCACTTGGTGCGAAGAGGAATGATAAAAGAATGTGGCAAAGTGTAATTGATAAATGTACAAAGAAGATGTCCACATGGAATAAGCAATATCTGTCCTTTGGTGGAAGAATCACTCTGGTTAATTGTGTGTTGGATGGTATACCAACCTATTTGATGTCCTTATTTCTCGGCAATTGAGAAGAAAATCAACTCCATTAGGAGTCAGTTTCTATGGGAAGGCAATGCAGAAAAAAGGAGAATGCATTTGGTCAATTGGCAGAAATTAATGAGAAACAAGGAAGCTGGAGGGCTTGGAGTGAGGAATTTGAAGCTTCACAACAAGAGTCTATTGTGCAGGTTATGGAGATTCAATGAAGAAGGTGAGGAACCATGGAAAAAGCTGATTACCATTAAATATGGTAAAAAAAGATTTTTGGGATCCTAGTCCGGTAGTTACATATGCAGGTGCCAATCTGTGGAAGTATATAAGTAGTTTATGGCCTTTACTACAAGGAAACATAATGGTGAAGACTGGAAATGGGAACAAAGCTAGATTCTGGACAGATGTCTGGGCCGGAGAAGGAAAATTGATGGAAATTCCTCATCTATATAGCATTACTACTAACAAACTTTGCACTGTTGCAAAATGCCACTCAGGAGCAGGATGGCAACCAATTTTCAGAAGACACTTCAATGATTGGGAAGTGGAAGATATCTGTCAGCTACTCAAAATTCTAGAGCCTATAGCCTTGGATGGTAGTAGAGAGGATGCCCAGATTTGGATGGCCAGTAGAGATAAGAAATACTCTGTTAAAAGCTGCAATAATCTTCTTCAACAACAAACTGGGCAGCGGGAGGAATCATGGCCATGGAAGTTGCTTTGGAAGACCAAAGCACCAACAAAAGTTGCTGGATTTGTGTGGACTGTAGCCTGGAATGGATGTCTTACCCAAGATATGCTACAAAGAAGAGGTTTTGCCTTATAGTAGATGTTTTTTCTGTGAAGAAAGCCAGGAGTCTGTAAATCATTTATTTCTTCATTGCCGGCAGACCAGACAGATCTGGGACCCATTCCTTAACATCTATGGTGTGAAGTGGGTAATGCCAAACAGTGTTGGAAGTCTGCTGGAAAGTTGGCAGAGTCAATCAGTAGGCAAAAGGAAGAAAAAGATGTGGATGACCATTCCCTTATGCATCATGTGTACCATCTGGCTAGAAAGGAACAAAAGATGCTCTCAGAGGACCCAGATTCCTACGCTGAAAAATAGTTGTTTGCAGAATCTATATTTTTGGTGTAAGGAAAGGGTAGTAGAAGACTTGGTGCAGCTATTATTAGATTTTACGGAATTGTAGAAATTTTATTTGTAATTGTTTTCCTAGGATGTTTTGCTTGTACTTCTACTTTGAAAGTACCCCCTTGGTACTTTTTTGAAGTTTCTTAATAAAAGTTACCTTACCTGATCAAAAAAAAAATTATGTCTCTACCATAAAGAGATTATTATAACTCATCCAAACTATTTTCTCAAAACTACGTAAAGTCCAATTCATGTCGGAAAAATGAAACGTAGAGTCTCAGAAACTTCAGCGATTGTGATTAGAAGGGAACAAAATATCATACTAGGTGAAAGAAATAATTGCACCACAGCTAGAAGATGGAAATAGAAAGAGCATTTTCTTGTTTGTCAGGGTGCTAGGCTCAAACTCTGGACCTAGTGGCATGAAGAGGACTCTCTCAACCACTATGAACAAGAATGGCCGGTAAATAGAAAGAACATTTTCAACTGTCATGATTATTAAAGAGCACTTCCAAATATCATAATTCAGTCAATAGTGACATACCGAGCAGTGCTTGAAAGCAGCATCAACCTTACGCTTCCATGGACCATTTCCAGGATTTGCATGAAATAGACCGAGCAGAGGCTGCACAGTGAAAAGCTAAATGATTACAGCAGTAAAATATTTTCAGAGACAAAGCCCTCATAAAATGCTAAATTAAGCAAACAAAAGATTTTATTAATGCACTATATAGAATACAGTAGAATACTATGGTGACTGAGCAACTATGAGGGAAACAAGCCAAACCAGGCATCAGTAGACTGACAATGTCCAGGACAAAAGAAAACTCGCTTACTAAAGCTTTTAAAAGAAGTGTGTTTATGCTTGCGAAATTCAATGCAGTATATAGAATATAGTAGAATACTATGAGGACAGAGCAATAATGAGGGAAACAAGCCAAACCATGCATTAGACTGACAACGTCCAGGACAAAAGAAAACTCACTTGCTAAAGCTTTTAAAGAAATGTGTTTATGCTTGCGAAACTCCAGACACAGCTAAAGTTAACAGCTCGAAAGGATAAAATGAAGAGTGACCCTACCTTGACAACATCCCGCATGCTTGGCTTAAGCCCCCCATACATTCCAACGACTGAATCACCATAGACCTGATACTGTTCAAGAACCTGCTCCCATGAAGACGTGAGTGATAAAGAACCATATGCTATTTAAGTAGGAAGATGTCACCCAAAAAAACTAGAATGCAGATGGCATTGAGAACCTGGCGCCGGGTTATGCTACGCAGAGGTGCACCATATACAGCGCTGTCAACAAGTCCCAGAATCTGCCATGGACTGTCAAAAGCATGAGTTGCATCAACATGTCAAGAAAACGAGAAATAAACATTTTCGATGTGAAGGTTAGCAGTTACAGTTTCAAAACATCTGATGGGGTTTGTCATTCTGCTTTACTGAACTAAAAACTAGAATCAGGATCACAACATCAACCCACCGAACCAACAAATCACCAATGCAATTTTTTTTTTATAGCCCTGGGTGTCCGAGTCTCTTAGAGCCCCGACTAATCCCAGGGGGTACACAGGCCCTCGGCAAGGGATTTCCCGCAAGTGCACCACGGTTAAATCAGGTTTTACCCAGTCCGATGGCCCTCAGAAATTGTTTGCACCCAGTGGGTTTCGAACTTGAGACCTTGAAAGGGAGCAAACCCCAAGGTTCAAGTCAATTGCCACCAGGCTAACCCCTGTGGTTAACAAATCACCAATGCAATTACAAGCATAAGATCTCTACTTGATCACGTGATGTCCACTAGTCAATTACTGTTGACATTTTTCGCATATTCCCCTACCGGGGACAAAAGGTTGCTCTTCTTTTTCCCAAACCAACATTACAAAGATCAAAGGCTTCTACTCGCCAAGAATCAATCTTTCCCATGGATCCACACTGACAAGTTTATCCAGACAGAATAGCTTAAAACAATTAATTTGTATAGTTCACAGCATATTTACAACTTTAAGGATTCACGTGTTGTAAAAGCCACCTTTCAAATAACTATCACCTTTCATTGAAACTGTTAGTTTGGTAGTTAAATAGTAGTAAATAACCCTAATTCCATATGTATTAGGAGTAGGACATGTATTTTTTTTTTTTATATATATATATATAGGGCTCATTGTATCATTGTCAAGATATGTGAATAATATATTTTTCTGTGAATTCTCACATGGTATCAGAGCCGTGGTGGACACATCCGGGAACTAGAATACAGACAAAAGTCGGCATGCCTCAAATTTCCGGCGACTTTTTCAAAATTGTTTGCGTTATCTCTCTCCGTCAGTGT
Organism: Nicotiana paniculata; assembly: GCA_005239505.1. Classification (NCBI taxonomy): domain Eukaryota; kingdom Viridiplantae; phylum Streptophyta; class Magnoliopsida; order Solanales; family Solanaceae; genus Nicotiana; species Nicotiana paniculata. The sequence goes on from ML362578.1 coordinate 13,612, forward strand.
TGTGCAAAATCCAACACTACCACAAGATCCGTCATCGACCGGCAACCAAAACCCCAGTGAACATCTCCGGCAGAACCCTCCTCACGCCCCTCCTCACGCGCCGTCAGAAGCTAGGGTTCCGGCGAGCGCGTGAGCTCACGCGCCGGGCCGGCAAGTACGACCACTTCCGACCATTTTTTGAAGACGTTTCTTCAGAACAGTTGGGTCGCCTACTAATTCCGACCCTACCCTTACTTTTTTTATTTGATTCTGAAAACTTTGAGTTTTTCCAGCGACTACACTGTTTGTTTTCCGGCAGCTAAAGTAAATTTACGGCAAAAACAGCGTCTCCTTCGTCTGTTTCAGGAAGTTTTCAATTGATTCTTTCTGTTATTTGGTGATAATTTTATAGACCTCTCTTCAATCCAACGATATCTTTGGGAATTGATGCTTTCGGGTCTAAAAACCCGGGCTCTGGCAGTTCCGGTGTTATGATTACCTCAGAACCTTTAATGGGAAGTTCAAACTACTTAGCTTGGGCTTCGTCTGTCGAGCTGTGGTGTAAAGGTCAAGGTGTTCAAGATCAATTAATCAAGAAGTCTAGCGAAGGAGATGAAAAGGCCAAAGCACTTTTAGAGAAGATTGATGCTCAATTATGCATTATTCTGTGGTGATCTATTGATTCCAAGTTGATGCCCTTGTTTCGTCCATTCCAGACATGTTATTTGGTTTGGGAAAAGGCTCGCACTTTATACACTAATGACATATCTCGTTTCTATGATGTGATATCGTGGATGACAAGTTTAAAGAAACATGAATCAGATATGCCTACTTACTTGGGACAAGTACAGGCAGTCATGGAGGAATTTGAGAAGTTGATTCAGTTTCTACTAGTGTTGAAAAGCAACAAGAGCAGCGAAAAAAGATGTTTCTAGTTCTTACTCTTGCTGGACTTCCTAATGATCTTGACTCAGTACGCAATCATTTTGGCTAGTCCGACTGTCCCCACAGTTGATGAATTATTCTCTCGATTACTTCGCCTTGCTGCAGTACCAAGTCACCAGTGATCTCATCACAGACACTTGGCTCATCTGTTCTCGCAGCCAAGTGAGTGGACAATCGGGCATCTCCAACTTTGGAGAATAGACGAGGAGGAGGTCGTTTTGGTAGATCTAGACTCAAGTGCTCTTATTGTCATAAACTTGGACACACTCGTGACGTGTGCTATTCTTTACATGGTCGTCCACCCAAAAATGCTTATGTTACTCAGACCGAGACTATAGGTAATCAGGGATTTTCTTTATCTGAAAGGGAGTATAATGAGTTCCTTCAGTATCGAGCAAGTAAGCAGACATCTCCACAAGTAGCCTTTGTTGCTCAAACTGATACTTCTTTTGCTGGTAATTCTTTTGCTTGTGTTTCCCAGTCTAGTACTCTTGGACAATGGGTTGTGGGCTCAGCCACTTCTGATCATATCTCTGGTAATAAATCACTTGTCAAATATTGCGTATTCACAGTCTCTTCCCACTGTTACTTTAGCTAATGGGTCTCAAACTAAAGCAAAAGGAATTGGACAAGCGAATCCCCTACCCTGTGTCACTCTAGATTCCGTTCTTTATGTCTCAGGTTGTCCTTTTAATCTTGCATATGTTAGTCGTTTGACTCGTGCCCTCCATTGTGGTATATATTTTATTGATGATTTTTTTATTATGCAGGACCGCAGTACGGGACAGACAATTGGAACAGGACTTGAATCAGAAGGCCTTTACTACCTTAACTCGCTCAATTCCTCCAAGGCATGTCTAGTTACAGATCCTCCGGACCTAATTCACAGACGTTTAGGATCCAAGCTTCAGAAGATGGTGCCTAGTTTGTCTAGTTTATCTAGATTAGATTGCGAGTCATGTCAGCTCGGGAAACATACTCTAGCCTCATTTTCCTCATAGTATTGAGAGTCATATGCAGAGTCTGTTTTTTCTTTAGTTCATTCTGATATATGGGGTCCTAGTAGAGTCAGTTCAACCTTGGGATTTCGTTATTTTGTTAGTTTCATTGATGATCATTCAAGATGTACTTGGATTTTCTTAATGAAAGATCGTTCTGAGTTGTTTTCTATATTCCAGAATTTTTGTGCTGAAATCAAAAAATCAATTTGGTGTTTCTATTCGCACTTTTCACAGTGATAACGCCTTAGAATATTTATCCTCTCAATTTCAGCAGTTTATGACTTCTCAAGGAATTATTCATCAGATCTTTTGTCCTTATACCCCTCAGCAAAATGGGGTTGTAGAGAGAAAGAATAGGCGCATCACTGAGATTGCTCGCACACTTCTCATTGAATCTCATGTTCCGTTGCGTTTTTGGGGCGATACAGTTCTCACAGCTTGTTATTTGGTTAATCGGATGCCTTCGTCTCCCATCCAGAATCAGATTCCGTATTTAGTATTGTTTCCCCAGTCACCCTTATACTCTTTTCCCCTTCGTGTTTTTAGGAGCACTTGTTTCGTTCATAACTTAGCCCCGGGAAAGATAAGTTAGCTCTTCGCACTCTCAAGTGTGTCTTCCTTGGTTAATCTCATGTTCATAAGGGATATCGTTGTTACTCACTTGATCTTCGTAAGTACCTTATGTCATCTGACATCACATTTTTTGAGTCTAAACCTTTCTTTACCTCTTCTAACCACCTTGATATATCTGAGGTCTTACCTATACCGACCTTTAAGGAGTTTACTATAGCTCCTCCTTCACCTTCCGCCACAGAAGTCTTACCCATTCCAACCGCTGGGGAGTCTAGTGTGGCTCCTCCTAGATCCCCAGCCACAGGAACACCACTCTTGACTTATCATCGTCGCCTGCATCCAACATCAGGCTCAGCTGATTCACGCCCTGCACCCGACCCTGCTCCTACTGCGGACTTGTCTCTTCCTAGTACATCGATTGCACTTCAGAAAGGTATACGGACCACACTTAATCCTAATCCCCATTATATCGGTTTAAGTTATCATCGTCTGTCATCACCCTATTATGCTTTTATATCTTCTTTGTCCTCTGTTTCCATCCCTAAGTCTACAGGTGAAGCATTTTCTCATCCAGGATGGCAGGATGGCGATAGGATATGACTGACGAGATGTCTGCTTTACATACGAGTGGTACTTGGGAGCTCGTTCCTCTTCCTTCAGGTAAATCTATTGTTGGTTGTCGTTGGGTGTATGCAGTCAAGGTTGGTCCAGATGGCAAGATTGACCGACTTAAGGCCTGTCTTGTTGCCGAGGGATATACTCAGATATTTGGGCTCGATTACAATGATACCTTCTCTCCCGTGGCTAAGGTAGCATCAATCCGCCTTTTTCTATCCATGGTTGTTGTTCGCCATTGGCCTCTCTATCAGCTGGACATTAAGAATGTTTTTTTACACGGTGACCTTGAGGATGAAGTTTATATAGAGCAACCACTTGGGTTTGTTGCTCAGGGGGAGTCTCGTGGCCTTGTATGTTGCTTGCGTCGGTCACTTTATGGTCTAAAGCAGTCTCCTCGAGCCGGGTTTGGTAAGTTCAGCACAGTTATCTGAGAGTTTGGCATGACTCGGAGTGAAGCTGATCACTCTGTGTTTTATTGGCATTCTGCTTCGAGTCTCTGTATTTATTTGGTGGTCTATGTTGATGATATTGTTATTACCGGCAATGATCAGGATGGTATTACTAAATTGAAGCAACATCTCTCTCAACACTTTCAGACTAAGGATCTGGGCAAACTAAAGTATTTTCTAGGTATTGAGGTCGCTCAGTCTAGCTCAGGTATTGTGATATCACAACGGAAGTATGCCTTAGACATTCTTGAGGAGACAGGAGTGACAGGTTGTAGACCGATTGACACCTGATGGATCCGAATTCTAAACTTCTGCCAGAACAGGGGGAGCCGCTTAGCGATCCTGCAAGTAATAGGCGGCTGGTGGTAAATCAAATTATCTCAGTGACTAGACCTGACATTTCCTTTCATGTGAGTGTTGTAAGTCAGTTCATGAATTCTCCCTGTGATAGTCATTGGGATGCAATTTTTCGCATTCTTCGGTATATAAAATCGACTCCAGGCAAAAGGTTATTGTTTGAGGATCGAGGCCATGAGCAGATCGTTGGATACTCAGATGTTGATTGGGCAGGATCACCTTCTGACAGATGTTTTACGTCTAGATATTGTGTTTTAGTAGGAGGCAATTTGGTGTATTGGAAGAAACAAAATGTAGTTGCTCGATCTAGTGCAGAAGCAGAATATCGAGCAATGGCTATGGCAACATGTGAGCTAATTTGGATCAAACAATTGCTCAAGGAGTTGAAATTTGGTGACATAAGCCAAATGGAACTTGTGTGCGACAATCAAGTTGCCATTCATATTGCATCAAATCCGGTGTTCCATGAGAGGACTAAACACATTGAAATTGATTGTCACTTCATCAGAGAAAAGATACTCTTACGAGATATTGCTACAAAATTTGTGAAGTCAAATGATCAGCTTGCTAATATTTTCACCAAGCCCCTCACTGGGCCTCGTATTAGTTATATATGTAACAAGCTCGGTACATATGATTTTTATTCACCAGCTTGAGGGGAGTGTTAGTTTGGTAGTAAAATAGTAGTAAATAACCCTAATCTCATATGTATTAGGAGTAGGACATGTATTTTATATATACATATATATATATATATATATATATATAGGGCTCATTGTATCATTGTCAAGATATGTGAATAATATATTTTCCCGTGAATTGAAACAAAAAGAAAAACCAGTCGGCATAGTCTCTCAAGTTCTCCAGAGACCAATTTTTATTTTTATTTTACAATGTAATGCTTCGCTCAAACTTACAATTTTCAACTTGAAAGATCTACAAGGACATAATATGACAAACCTACAGAATCCATAAAACATCAATATTTGGGAGGTCATACGCAGGTGTCAAGTAGTAGATAAAAGAGACTAGTTGTGATGGTGTAAAACAAATATGCAGACATCTAGGGACGATACAAATATGCAGACATCTATTAAACTAACAAAGCCACAATAATATCTCGACAAATTATTGAAACAGTGACGAGTATTGACACTTTCCATACTTGCTGTAAGCTGCACGTCCCAGCATAACCCCATGAGCTCCTTCTGTACGTGCCTCATTAGCCTAAAAATGAAATAACCAGAAAAAGGTAAAGTACAACAAGATAGAAATCCTATGTGCAAATATGAAGTTTGACAAAGCTTACACACCAATGTGCAAGAAAGACTACAAACCATTTTACTTTAGAAGTTCTCAGCAAGAATTCCCAAGCCTAAGTTGGCACAAGATTGGGCCCCTGAATCGCTCGTGGGCATAATATCTAGAATTTTGCCTTTACACTATGAAAGATCATACAAATGCATCTCTTTATAACTTCTTTTTTTTGACAGGTTATTTTTCAGAGGAAAAAGTTTATCAAGAGAATATCATAGTTTTCTTTATAGATGCTACGAAACTATAAGACCAGCAAGTTTAGGTATTTTAAATGGATCAGATATCCTGCACTCTGTCAATACAAAACCATCCAAATGAAGCTTATTTTGCTAAAAATAAAGGAATTAATCCTGTCGACAGTCTACGGGTAGTGGAGAACTTATTTTTTCAGCACATCTGATTTTACTATTTTTAACAACATTTTCACAAAACTAATACACGTTAACTCCATTTTAGGTTTGAGACACTTACCTCCTCAATAGAATTTATGCCTCCATTTATTGTAAATTGTAGATCCGGGAAATCACGCAAGAGGGCATAGTAGTACTCGTACCTGTCAATGGCCAGGTGGTCATTAGGAACAATCATTAAGATCTTTATTTTTCAATTATCCAGAAAAATTATTAAGATCTAAAGATAGGCATGTAGTAGTTCAGTGTCTTGGCTACAGATACACCAGTAAATGATTAAGTAGGGATATATAATTCTTTTGTTTCTATGTCATAAATCCTTGTTGGATTATTAAGCTATTGCAAACTGCATACTTGAGCGGGGGAATTTTTCGATTATCTGCTGGGCTGATTCCATTTAGTAATGCCTTCCGGGAATGTATAATAAAATGCCGAGTTGGTGACTGAGAAGAAACCTTGTAAATAAAATCACCTGTACACATGAAAGCGAAAAGTTAATTTCTTTCTATTTTATGGAGAAGATAGCAGCACTATTTACCATCCCAACTGGTGGAACTAACCCATGTTAACTGATAGGGTAAGACTCGTTTGGAAGGTTAATCAGTTAACATTATTCTCTTTTTCTCTTTCTTTTTTCTTTCTAATAGTCCTGTTTCAACAAAAATGATGCAGTAATCGTAGCTAGCCCTAGTACATACAAACATTCTTAACTAGCAACAGTAGACAAATATGGCAAATATGCACGAGATTCAAGTACTCAGTCAAATTAAACATGCAACTTGCTAGGACTTGGCAAATTATGTAAGAATGTCAACAAAGGGGGCATGTAACACCCAAAATATATATGAACATGCAAGAAGCAAAGATGCCTAATTCTGTGGCATCACTTATAGAACATGAACTTTGTATCTGTATCATCTAGCTGATAATGATCATAACTCTTACTTAAATCGTCTAGTTGAAAATGATCATTTATCAACTAGATGCCTAATTCTGTGGCATCTAGTTATAGAACATGAACATTTTATCTGTATCATCTAGGTGATAATGACCAAAACTATTATTTAAATCGCTCAGTTGGTAATGTATGAAATGCCTAATGGGTTATATATACTAAGAGGGGGAAATTTGGAATTCTGTTCATGCAAAACTATGTAGAGCTATCAGCTAACCTAATTGAGAAAGTTCTGGGTAGGAACTTTTGGATAAGGCAACGGCACGTATTATACCCTACGTAGCATTTTTTTAAAAGCATAAGCCCTTGTAGAGGCAAACCAGCACTTCTTCGCTTCAATTATGGTCTCCAGTTCTATTTCTTATATGTCTGATGACACATATAATTTCAGTCTTTCAGATCGAGCATGGGGAGAGTAATGGTTAAGTAACTTGCATCAAAGAGTGTGCAAGTATAGAGGTGCTCTTCTCCAGTCTCCCCAAACCTACAAATACATTATGCCCAAAGGGAACAAAAGGAGCATGTGAAATATAGCCACCTGAAGTGTAACATGGATTCTGCTCCAAATTAAGTGGTCATGCAATTTGCTTCTAGTTCATATTTACAAGTTATTGTCAACTTTGTAAGATCTACTCGAAAATCCAAGCAGCTACAAGGACAGCAAAAACCTGCTTGGAAGTCTATTATGACCAAACTAAAAGAGCACAATTTTGACGATTTTCTTGAAGCAAGGTCAGGGCATTAAACAAACATGAACATCACAAGAGAAAGGAACAACAAGTGAAATTCAAAAGATTGAGATTGACGAATTAAATTTTGATTCTCATTTCCTTTAAGTGAGTGAAAGTTGATGAGCTCACATAGTTCGTTGTACGAGTCGTGGTCATCAACTCCAATTCTGCATTTCACACTCACGGGAACATTTGTATTTGCAGCAATTACAGACATGGCCTCAGCAACAAACTTTTCTTGGAAAAGTTATGCATATGTCAGAGCAACTTTTTACAGAAAAATAATGATTCTGATGTATCAAGCAAACAAATATGAACCTTTGGATCAAGCATTAGTCGCACACCAAAACACCCATGTCCAGCTACTTTAGGGCTAGGACATCCGCAACTGTTACATAATAGAGAAAGAGTATCAGTTATGGGTCTGAATAAAAGCTAGAAACCTATAACATAGAGTGGAAAAGCAGAACGAACTTAAAGTTAATTTCATCATAGCCATAAGGAGTTGCCAGTTGTGTCGCTTTGGCCAAGTTCTCCAGATTATTTCCCCCAATTTGAAGCACTATTGGATGTTGCTCAGGGCCATATGCCAAGAACCTATCCTGATATATCAAAAAAAAATCACATAAATATCAGATCCCATTGGCTGGTAGAAACACAAAAGCATTAGTCAGTGACAAGCTGCTCTTAGAGATCAAAGCAATGAACTATCAGTACAAGAAAGTTCCTTTTGGAGACCTACCTAGGTTACAATAATATAATCATCTAGTTCTCGTTTCCCACTATTTTACACCAAAAATAAAGATACTTTTCTACGTGACCATCTTACTGGGACAAGAGTCCTACTTTAGAGGAAGGCAAATGACCAACCAACTTGGCTAACTTGACTCTCAAAAGAAAACCCAATTTTTTTTATAGTAACTGAAAAAAATAACAGTCCAATTCATTGATTTAGTAATCAGATATAAGCGTCAGGCACCATCTAAAAAAACATTAACTGTAAGCTTCTCTTTGTCAATGGTCAGTTTACATCATGTAGAAAGTAAGTATATACCCACAGAGACATACTTTCACTATTTCCTTCTTATCATGAAAATTGGGGCTGGCAGCCAGAGGATCAAGATTGCAGAAAGCGACTTTTGACTATTTCATTTGTCACTAGACTTGAAAAAAAATGGATAAAATAAAATTATCGAATATTTTGATTTATGCACATTTAGTAAAAAAATTGACCTGAAAATCTTACACTAGTTTGAATCCCAGTAATTTTGAGCCTTAACTTGCTAGCGCATGGTGCTTAGGATTAAAGCAAAGTTGTTGTTAGTGTACATAATATAGCACTGTCCCAATTCATGTAGCCTGCCAAATGCTAACTGATAACAAAAATTCGGGCAGAGGGAGTGCCCCAAACTCAGTTACTCTTCTTTTCACTTTTTTCTGCAGCAGGGTTCAAATCCCTGGCGTCGCCTAACCCACACATCAGGCACTATGCTCTAACCACTAGACCAAAGCCACGGAGGCTGCAACAGTCCACGCCTTTGAAAGGAAATTTGGAAGAATGGTAAATGTTCTACTCTTTCTCATTTCTTGTGTCTAGAACAAGAACAAATGATTCTTGATTGTAAAAATATCATGCCTGATTCTTTGAAATGGAAAATGCATGCCTGATTACACACAATTACTGCATCCCACCTCTGAATAACATCATAAAAATCTCATTCGTGTAGTTGAAGCTCGCATAACTCTCTTCTTTTTACTTAGTTCTAGTTAAGAGTAGAAACAACAAAATACTTATAGTTGACTAGAGAAGCACTAGAGTCTTTCCATGGAGCAGAACTTTACCAAATTGCCAGCCTGGTAGACAATTGTTTCTGCAGCAAGCATTTCTGTATAGAGCCATGCATGTTTTGAGATAAGACGGGCCAAAGTTCTGTAATGGTTATCGGTCAACTCCATCATGGGGGCAACACTGTTTAAGTACAAAGGCTTAAAAATATTAGGGCGCTTTTCTTTTTTGGCTTTTAAACAAAGAAATAAGGGATCTTATTTACAATGTAAAGAGAGTAAATTAGACTTAAATATGCACCTGAACCAAGGAGGAGGATAGCGCTCTGCACCCATCAGAGAAGTAGAGTGGAGTTTGGACTTTTGATAATAAGCACACAATGTCCTTGGTTTGCTTGTACTTCCATAAAGGAAGTTTGACGAAAATCTGCCACGGTTTTTCAGGATAACAGAATGAAAAGGAGTTAAAGAAGCAATCAAACAATGCCCCGTAGATTTCATCTTGCCTCTAAGTCAAGCGTAGGCTGCTCTTTTATGTACCTATCCATTGGATAGAAATTACATCACACAGGGGGACATGCTATATGCCACCATATAGATGCGCTTTCAAACATTTGCACAAATATATAATTAATTGAATAAATAAAGACCTAAGTCCACCCAGCTCAATATAAGCCAAAAATAATTTGTTCATTAGATTAAGGACAAACTACCAGGAACTGGAAGTTGATTGACTCACTATACTATTGGGAAGATTGGAAGAATATTGCAAATACATAATTTTTCCTATTTGTTTTCATCATTTTAATATCTTAACCATATTCAAGATACACAAAATCTTAGAATAAACAAAATTCTACACTGCAAAACTTTCCTACCAGGTTTTAGCTCGTTTCCTTCTGAAGAAACAAACAGGAAAACTAAAAATAAAAAGTAACGCATAAGAACAATAAATAACTAAGAAGAATGAAAGTAGGATTTAGGGTTTTACATGGAAGTAGAGAGAAGGATACTTGTTGAGGATTGAGGCGAACCTAGTGGCCGTCGGAGAAGACAAAACGTATATAAAGGATAGCTCAAAATGTAAAGGGAATGGCCTCTATTTTTCCTTTGTTTCTTTTTCTTCCTTTTACTTAATGAATGAAAAATAATAATTATATTTATTAAAAATAACCCACTTTTAATTTATGGTTAGGTTAATAACTTACTTCAGCTTTTTAATTTCAAAAAATCGTCACTTCGAGAAATAGAGGGGACTTATGTGCTCTTTGATCTGCAGAATAAAGATTAATTTATCTTCTTTTCTTTTTTATTTCTGTTATAAATAGAACTCTATTTAGAGTGAAAAGTCATTTTCCTCATATAAATAGACAGGTCTTACCCCATTGTAAATTATCCCAAAATTCAATAAGAATTTCATCTCACTTTCTCTACAATATTGTTCTTCTTCTTTTATTGTTCATAACACGTTATCAGCACGAGACTCTAATCAATTGAGTAGAAGCTTTGGGATTGAGCATAATGATTGTCAATTCTCCATGAACTTTCTTCATGATTAAATTCTGAATTTAAGGTAAATATTTTACTTTATTTTTCTCTTTTAAATTCTTGAAATTCTATAATTTGATTTTAATTACAAGCAAAGATAATAAGTTTTGATTATAACTCTAATAGAGTTGGCAAGAATTTATAACAACATGAAGTGGTAAAATTGCTATGTCTTGCCATGATCAAATTCATGTATGATTATGGGCACATGAAGTAAAAACTAGTCCCATTGAATTTGCTTCATTCTCATTCCCCTTAAAGAGAATTTGATAGCAATGTGTGATAAGTCTAAAAAAAGACAATTATTACCGTGAAGGTATCAATGGATGTGGACGCGAAAATAAACGAAATTATAATCGTCATCATCATTGTGATAATGAGAATAATAAGAATTCTCAAAATAATCTTTCACTCTATGAAAGTAATATTTGTCGTCGATTTGACATGAGATTTTGTAAAGCACATAATGATGCTTATGGTCCATTCATGATGCGAATGAGACAACATCTGATTTATGAGTACATATTCATTCTTGGAAGAATATGAACGTGCTAGTGGTAGTGAATATACCACACTCACCTCTAAAAGGAGGTTTGAGATGATATAAGAAAATAATGTCATTATTATGGCATGAATGGTCATTGGTCACATACCTATTGTACGCCAAAATATTTTGGTAATGTGGTTATTAAAAGACAACAATAATGCAACAAATGGATCTTGCATATAATTTTGACAATGACCATAATGGCATAACTTTCTCTTTAAAAGAGATATTCACGATATGGATGTTGATGAATATGTGGTAGTACAAAACTAATTGAGAGCTCTGGAAGAGCCAATTATTACTATTTTGGAGAAACATAATTGATTATCAATAATGTATTGTGTTGTAGTAAGTCTCAAAGAAGCTTATTGAGTTTCTAAAGTATTCGTGAAAGCGACTGGTTATATTGAGACTATAACTAAAGGAAAGATTTAGTATCTTTTATTACTACAACTTGTAGCGGGGTAATATGTATGTGAAAAGTTACCCGCTTTATTCTCCAGTTTGTACTACACAAATAAGAATACGACAATAAAGTGGATGTTTATTGATATAAAAACTCATATCNACAATTTTATTAAGCATGACCTATTGAGCAATCTTAATTTAAGTACGATGTGCAAAAAACGAAGGAGAATTTACATGGGTCAATATTAAACTAGAAAGTTCTTTACGAATTCTCTTATATTGCTTGTTCTCATTAATCAATAGACCAATTGAAATTGGGATTGAATCTCATGAATGCTAGAAATAGAAAAAGTGAATATGGGCGCATTCACCTGTCATGTATACCACATAAGATGCATCTATGAGATGGTTACATGTGCAATTATTA
>MDKI01231140.1:0-53226 GCA_005239505.1 Nicotiana paniculata
TCCACCCTTATCACAATCGATCATCCACCCTTATCACAATCAATTATCCACCCTTATCACAATTTATTTCGCCCCCTTATCACAGCCTCCTTATCACAATCAATTTTGTTTATTCATCAAAAACTTTCACAGTTCAGGCCAAGCCTTTCACAACACTTTTATTTCAACAATTGCAAACAGAAAATAATATAGCTCGTAAGATTTAACCAATATCATTCGACAATAAAACCAGCCAGAATATATATAACCACCGTAACACTGTCAACCCAACTCAGTCTTTATGCACCATGATAGAATCAAGAGAACATCCAACACTTTTAACACACTTACAACAATAATTGAAAATAATCAAATGAAACCAAATAACCACGTGAACCTCAACAAACACGAAACAGTTAAACTGCATTTCTCACAACGCCCTCAATATTATCAAAAATGAAACCAACATGAATATATAATTCTGTCAAGCATATTGCAAGAAGAATTTCAATCCATGAAGGAGACAAAGACGAGATTATTAATGAATATCTCGAAGAAATTAAGAGAAATTTATTACAAAATCTCTCTCAAATTGATAAATCAGACACTTCCATGAAAATTGGTACTAGCAATGATATTGCAGATGCCCAGTCTGATGAACAAGAACATATTCTATCTGACAATGAGTTAGAAAAGGTAGAAGATTTTCTAATATCTCTTAGAGGTAGAGAAGACCAGACAAGTATTAAAGCAAAAGGAAAATTTTAAGATATATATATATATATATAAACTGCTCAACCTTTTTGTACCATAAAGGAACTAAATACGCAACCAATACTCTTCCAAAAATAACCAAATAATATTTAACAGCAATGTAATAAGTCCTAGTAGTCATAGAAACAATAATGAACATAGAACAATTAAGACAAGAATCAATCAAATTGGAAACGGGGAAGGGATCATGTTTATCAGAAAATTTGGTGGTGCATAGGTACTCATCACCTCACTTATACACCACACACATGCAATTCACATAGAAAATAAGTTGAGGGTACCTATTCCCTCAAGTCAAGGTTAAACCAAGCACTTACCTCAATTTTGCGGGCCACTCACTCCTCAATTATAGCTTTTCTTTTAGAATCTTGCTCTAACTTGCTCGAATCTAATCATAATTAACTTAATATCATTAATTAAGGCTAAAGGAACTAACTTTAATAAAAATTATAATTTTTCCTAAGTTTTCTCAAAAAAGTGAAAATCCGACCCCGGGCCCGCTTGGTCTAAACTCGGGGTTCGGACTAAATTACGTTTACCCATTCACTCATGAACCCAAATATACCATTAGTTTCTAAACCCGACCTCAATTCGAGTTAAAGATTCAATTTTTACAAAATTCTTTAATTCTACTCAAACCCTCAATTTTTACCATGAAAATTCTTAGTTTTTGATTTAAAAGTGATGAAATACAATGAATAATTGAAAGAGTAAAGTTTATAATTGATTATCTATGACTTGGGGATGATATTTGGTGAAGAAATTTATTCTAGGGATGTGTGGTTCGAAAATTTGTAGAAGAAGAAGTGTGCCCGTTTTATATATATTTTTCTGCCAGCTATTCTGCCTCGTCTCTCGTTCAAAATCCGAAACTCGATTTTTATGTCTCCAATGGATTTCTTGTGAAATTCTAGTCAGAATAGGCTTTTGAATCACTCAATTTGACCTTATAATGAAGGAGATATGTAGGTTTTAATATTTACAAATAGTACAGATTTTTAATACGCCATCAGTGGTAATTTCGTAATTAACCTGAAATATCTGGCAACCTTAGTAAAATGATCATAAAATCCTCATACGATGTCCAAATTCGATGATTATTTTTGATACGGGTCCGTAATTGTGATACGGATCTATTATTTCATTGAAAACAGAAGTCGGAGCTCATTTGTTCAATATATGATATCATTTATGCTTGAAGAAATGACGTCGAAGCATAACAAAGAACGAGCGCAACACAACCCAAGCCTATTTGAAACTCACCCGTGCCCTCGGGGCTCTAAAACAAACATGCACGCAAGTCTAAAAGCATCATACGGACTTCCTCGTGCGCTCCAATCATGAAAATAACATGTGAAACTATGAATTAAACCTCAAAACTCATTATTTTTCTCAAGAACACTTAAGGTTCACTATTTATCAACCGGACGTCTGAATCACGTCAAATAAATTCCGATTCTCACCATATTTTGCAGACAAGGCTTAAATATCATAACAAACCTGTATCAAGCTCCGGAACTAAAATACAGGCCCGATACTAACGGTTGCAAATGTTAATTCATTTCTTTATTTCATTAATAATTCTGCAAAACAATTTCTTCCAAAAACTGATTTCTAAGGCTCGGGACCTCGGAATTCAATTCCGGGCATACGCCCAAGTCTCATATTTTACTGCGGACATCCCGGGATCATCAAAACACATATCCGAGTCTGTTTACTCAAAATGTTGACACAAGTCAACTAAACTAAATTTTTAATTCTAAAAATTATTATTTCTTATATTTCCACATAAAAGCTTTCCGATTTCACGTCCGGACTGCGCACGTAAATCGAGATAGTTAAAATTAATTTTTTTATGGCTAATAAGCCTAGAACAGAGTCTAAATTCATAAAATGACCCCTTGGGCCATCACAACTCTGCTAAGATCTCGGATAGGAGGATGGTCTAAAAAGGCAACTAGGTTGTTATTCTATTTCTAGTTGAGGATCAAACTACTTGGGAGAATTCAAATGCTTTTCAAGTGAGATTTCCATCCTTCTTCCTTGAGAAAAAGGAAGTTTTTCAGGGGGAAGTCATGATATGACCTGAGTTAATTGCACAACTGCAGAGTAATACATAATGCTTAAGTAGTGGTACAAATTAAAGGGCGGTTAGTTAGTTGGTGGTTAATACCTTAACTCCTTATATAAGATACAGTTTTACACTTTAGTCCCCTGATGTATTTTTTTGTTTTCTCTTTAGACCCTATGTGATAGTCACGTTCTGAACTATATTCAGTGATGATTATCAATGAAAATCTATAGATTCTACTTTTTTCTTAGCTAGCTAATTCCTTTTCCTTTCAATTTTGATTCCATTTGAGCTCAGATTACATCAGGGTTCGACTCTCATAATTCATATGCCCTCCCTACTCTTAGCAGATTGTTGTTTGGACCGGAGAGTACTTGGCTCCTAAACTACGTCTCTTGGTCTTGGACATAGCGATGACGATGAATGATGATTAGGAACATACAAATGTACCTCAAATCCTATATCATTGCAAATCATGAATAATTAGAACCTAATTATCCTGGCCAATTAGTTGGAGCTGAGTGGTAGTAGCACCCTACGCAAAGAATTGAGTACATCCCTTTTCTTTCATTAAATATTAGGTGACATTTGGTTAGGAGTACCCAAAAAAATCTTTACATAAATTTAACATTGCTTATACAATATAGTTGGTTTAAAACTTTCATTTCAACATAAAACTTAGCTTTACTCATATTCGTACAATTATTTACCAATAATGTCGTCACAGATTACTCAAATCTTTCATGGGATATTGACCGAGGGAGATCCAGAATTTAAACTCAATCGATTCAGCTTTTAAAGTTCTTAAAATGGAACCTACTATTTTTAAAGTTAGACATTTATATCTTCTATTTATTACAATTTTAGTAAAACATATAATTTATGCTCTGCGTCAAAAGTACTGGCCTGAATTCAGATAAACCCAGTGTGATAACGTCAAAAGTTTCACTTCTGGATATAATAGTTGTAATTTAATAGTTAAGAGTTAGCGAGTAACTACTTACAAATAACTGCCACTAAGGGGTGTGGTCGGATGGATAGTATCCCCTCACCTTGTTAGTAAAGGTCTTGAGTTTGAGCCCTAAGAATTTTAACGTTCCTAGTAAGGAGCACTTCCTATATTAATGAGTTATACGCAACGCGAATCCAGATTAGTCCATTCTCAAAATGAATAACGGACACTGGATGAGAAACAAATAAGTACTATGTCCAGAGGTTACTGTTTTGAGATGAATTATAGTGTAGTGAGTCGTTTGTTAATTTATTAACTTGTTAAAAGTAAACGATGCTAGAGTTATATTATGTAATTGTGAATTATTTCTGTCATTTTCTATTTTATCTGATAATAGACTCTCTCGCAAATGGTGAACTCATTAATGAAAGGAATGTTCTTTTAAGTGAAAAATCCATATTATAGTATTGTGAAAGGGAGTTTTATAACTTTACCCACAAAAATTAAATTATTTACCCTTGTTTATCCATTAATTTTTCTATTCACCGAACTAATTACCCTTCTTACCCATTACCCTGTGGGTAACTGTTTTTTTTTTCTCATTTTCTTTTTTATTTCTCTGCTTTTTTTTCCTTTTTTTTTTATTTTTTTTTTTTTCTGTTCAGAATTTTTTTTTTCCAAATCATATTATTTTTATTTTCTTTATTTACCATAATCTGGTTTTATACTCAATTTGGCTCGTTTCTTTTCATTTTTTTATTTTTATTTTTCTGTCCTTTTGTTTATTTTTTTTAATTTTCTGTTCCTTTTCTAATTTCATTGAACTTTTTTTAAAATTTTATTTTTTCCCCATATTACTATTTTATATCTTCAGAGAACTACTTCTTATACAATGAATAATATTTTTACGGGACAAGAGTGGGTTGTTTAAGTAGTAAGCACCCTTCACTTCCAACCAATAGGTTATGAGTTCGAGTCACCCTAAGAGAAAGGTAGGGGGCTCTTGGAGGGATGGAACAAAAAAGAAAAGAAAATTATTTCCATAGAACTCCATCAAAAATTTGTTTATTTGCAAGGACCTAGTTGGAAAAATAAAAATAAAACTTATATATTACGGTATACCATTATATTATGTTGTATACTATAATAATATAATGTTATTATAATCATGATTGTAGCTTTGCACAATAACACCTAGATAATTCAACAAATCGCAATCGAAGTATACTATTATGGTATATTGTATACTATTACAGCATACTATAATAGTGTATTACACTATTACAGTATATTGTATACTATTATATTATACTGCTGCAGTATAACTATATACTCCTATAATATATTTTATATCGTAGCAGTATATTGTTAGGTAACTGTGTTCTTCTTCGATTATTACAATATACCGTTGCAATATATTGTAAACTATAATAGTATATTATTGTAGTATAGCTATATATTCCTACGGCATATTGTATACCAAAGCGGTATATTGTTGGGTAGTTGTGTTCTTCTTCGATTTTTAGCTGAAAATTTCGATCTCAATCACCACAAATCAGCTCCAAATGCTACCAAATTTCAATATGAACTTCCAGAAGGTACTATAAGCAATATTTAACAGCACCCACTTTGAATCGAACAAGAAATGTTCAAAATAAAAAATTTAAATTCAAGAGCTTCAAGCCCAATAATGGTAAATATTCAAATATACATAAAATTTCAGATCCGGGAAGCTTACATGAAGGTACTATTATCAATATTTTATAGTACCCATATCGAATCAAACAATAAATCAATATTTTAGTTAAACACCGCTAATTAAGTAGCACAACCCTGAGTACAAAAGTTTATTTGTCCAATAAGTAGCTGCTTTGGATGACTTAGCAATCAGATTTTTATTTGTGCAAATGTCACTGCCTCGAAGTAAAATTCTTCAACATGAATATTATATATATTTTCTTAATGCCCAAATCATCAGTTTTGTGGCTGCAAACAACCCAGACGAGCATTATTTGATTGATTGAGCAAGCACATTAGCCGCACCCAATCCAGCCAAGAGCGGAGCTAGACTTTAAGTTATAGATTTGGCCATAAACAATAATTTTGATCCAAATCATATATTTATTTTTTAAAATATTATTAAATACGTATAAATAAATAATTTAGAACCCAATATTTTAAAAAGAATAAATTTTCAAATCTGCAAGCTTCAAGGTCTAGCTCCGGACCTAACTCATCTAAAATAATAAATAAAAAGGAGAAATTAACTTAAACATCCTTCCCCCAAAAACAGCCAACAAATGTATATGTAATACATAATTAGTGTATAATACTATAATATATTAATATAGGCTAGAAGCTGCAAATATTTTTTGTATAAAATATAAAATTGGTCGGTTGGCCTAACCTAATTGCATTCACTAGCAAAAAAATATAAAATATATACACACACACACACGCATATTGGTTATCGATTTTTTATTTTTGAGCGGCTATAAATACATATTTTTCCTTCCTATATAATATTTTGAAACTTATTTACCAAAATTATCCTAATTTTGTATATTACCCGCTATAAACAAGGATTACTTATAAATGATATACAATCATTATTATTACTTTAAACTATGTTCAACTAAGCATGTTTACCCTAAAATTTGGATAACAATGAAACTTATATTGTGATTTTAAGGATATGTGATTTCACCCAATATCAATTGATAAATGAGAAAGTAAATGACTGAATTAAACTGTAAAATAAATCAAAGCAATATGCAAGCTGAGCCTCGACCTCGAAACGATGTATTCTCGAGGTGATAGCAGTACAAGAATGATTAAGATAAAATAATTCTGATGAACAATAAGCAATATGATAAGCAAGAAAGAAATGATTGTATAGTTTTTTTCTTAGTGAACAATGATGATTACAAATGACTGGAATTTCCCTTTATATAGTAGAGAAATCCTAATTATGGTATACTTCTAATTACATAAGGGAATCGTATGAACAACTGATTAACCGCTATTGGTTTGATCCGTTTCGAGATTCACGCCACGATTCTCGACCAATCACGGATATCTCGCTCTTTCTGTTACTAAGCTATCCCGATATTACTCGAAGTCTATCTCTTCTATCTTCGATTGATACCGACCTCGATCTAGAAAGAGGCTTCAATTTCGGACTCAATGTCTCAGCTCTTCGATGTAACCTCCTAGTCTCGATCAAATAGTGAAATCGGGTAGCCCCAATTTCTACCGTATACAGATAATCTCCTCATTTCTTGGAATATAATGATAAGAAATGAATTGAGCCTCGATTTTTCGATGACCTCGATTGACAGTGATGTCATCCTCATGACGTAAGCGATGTAAGTGATTGAAATGTCCCGTAAACACAGTTCCCCAAATCATTAATGCGCGTCAGTGGGCGGTCGGCCACTAGTGCCGTCGAACCGTCATCGTAAATCTATAAATATGGCTTTTTTTTGCTGAACCAAACTTTACTTTCATCTTCATCAGTTCTTTTAAGCTTTTAACTCTCTCATTCTCTTCTCTTTCATTACTCCTCATGTAATCTCCGCTAGTTTCAAACCACCAAACTTATCACTTTCCTCTTTCTTCAACTCATATAATGGAAAAAACATCCAAAGCTATTCCAGAAAAGAAAAAGCTTCATCTTCTTCTTCACGGCCGACCGACGATAGAGCGCCAGTGGAACCGCTTCCTGAGGAGTGCGTTCCATGCCCGTCTGTTCTTAAGTATAACTTCAAAATCTAGAATCCTTCATTGGTCCCTGGCCGATGTGAGCATGTATTGAGGTATATCTACTCGATAACGGTGGGATATCTCGAGGATATCAAAAGGGATTGCAACTGGGGGACAAAGTTGTAGAGATCCATTCCTCTGAATAAAGCATTACTACCCACGTGGAAGGGTTTCTATTGTTTACACTTATCCTTACACGTTGGGCCCCCTCGATTCAGTCATCATTGACTTCTCGTCAATATCAGGTAACTCTAGGCCAAATACATCCTTCCTTTTGGCGCATTGTAATCATGCTTCGATTCTTCACCAACAAAGTTGAGGGGATGTTGTTCACTCTCGACCACATTATTAGACTATACAATCGCCATTTTTTTTTGGGATTAATCAAGTTACAACGTCGAGCAACCAATGCTTTGTTCTCGAGCATCGACGAGGACAAAGATCGAGGGTGGATGGGCCGATTCGTTCGGTTGAGGACCAGTGATCTCATCCCGAAGGAAAAAATGCCATTTACCGAGAAATGGAACCCGGGCGTAAGTAGCACCTTACTCATAGGCTTTCATACTGTGTTTCATTTTCTGCTTCATCTAATAACTTCTTTCGTCATGCAATAGTTTCCTGGGTACCTCGAGCGGTCCCTGACCTCGAGGACTAGGTTCGAAAGCTGGCTTCGACTTCTTCCTATGTCGGGCGTTGTTGGCATGACTTGGGAAAAGGCCGATAGGAGGCAAAGAACCATGGTAACTTTCCCTTTTCTCATACTTGATGTATTGGCTGAAATTCGTTTTACTTACTCAGTCCTTTCTTGTGCAGTCCTGAAAAAGGATGCAACTTTGAGGCCTCCTAACAGTGAGGAAGAGGCTATGGCCCCGGCTCCGAAGTCGGGGAAGGATAATAAGAGAAAGAGGGCCTCGACATCCGAGGACCCTAAACCCAAAAGGGAAGCAGCTTGGAAACCAAATGGGGAAGTCATTCCTCTAACTATGGAGTCATTCCAAAGGTTGAGGGACGAAGAAGAAGAGGAAAACGAGCGCGGTGACTGGCGTTGGTGACTCAAGTAAGGAAGACTGCCGAGACCGCCAAGTCCTCTAAGCCGGTGACATTTGTCGAGACCCTGCCTCGTGATGAGGAGGTTTCGAAGAAAGATTCGGGCAAAGTCTCCGAATCACCTGAAGTCGAGGTTATCCCTCGTCAAACAACAAATATACTAGAGGGGGCTGGTTCCGAGACCCCCAGAGCTGAACAGAGCGCCCCGAGCGACTCGCTTAGGGTAGTGACAGCAGGTCACTCACCCTCTCTCCCAGCCTTTTCTGAGGAGGCCATAAGGGATGATCGAGCCATAAGGACTCCCAAAATAGGTGGAGTCCCTGGTGAGGAAGGTCCCTTTCGGGATTATTTACCGAGGTTGATGATGCCTCTGATCTCAACGACGCATCCGACCTCTTGGAAGAGGCCCAACGCCTTCTAAGCAGAGTAAGTATTGATTTTGTTGATGTAGTTTTCTTTCATTTTTCCTTCTTTCTTTCTAACTTTTATCTTTTCCCATACAAGCTTTTTATAAGTCTCGAGCCAACTTGAATCAATGCGAGGCCGATCTCCAAAGGCTTTCAGAGAAGAGTAATACTCTCAATCTTTTCTGTGAGCAGAAGGACAAGGAAATCAGGGACCTCTGAGCTGACTTGGCTAAAGCTTGCAAGGAGGAAGCCGAGCTGAACGAGCAGGTAACAGTTCTCTTGAAAAAATATGGGCTCGATCCAAGGGTGGAAGCTAACATTTTGATGTCACAGTTGCAGCAAAAAATTGAGAAGATCAAGCTATTCCAGAAGGAGGTCGATCAAGCTAACGCTGACTGTCACAAGTGGAAAGAAGGCATGGACCGATTTGCTGCTGAGAAAGAGACCGCCTTGGCCCATTTGTCATTGATCGAAGTCCAACTTTGGAGTGCTAGGGTGAAGTGCTCGATTCAGGCCAAGAGGATCGAGGAGCTCGAGGCTGAGCTTGCTGAGGCCAAAGCTGGGGCCGAAAAAATGAAGGTTGAGGCTGATAAGTCGATGGCCATATATTTGGCTGATGTCGAGGCTGCTCAAGCACAGTTGAGGGAGGTCGTCGATCGAGCACAGTTGACTGTCGAGCTTTCCAAATACCAATCCCGGAGAGAGACCCTCAAGGAGATCCACGCTCGAGGTTTTGACCTTTTTGAGGAGATAACACAGGCAAAGGTGCATGAAGCTGATGCTAGGCTACTAGCCTCTTCCGATGATGATGACGATGATGAAGGCAGCAAGAGCAAGTCCGATAATAATAAGGGTCCCCAAGAAGAAGCTGCCCCCGAGGAGGGAGTCACCCCCGATCATAATTAGGACACTTGTATTTTTGTTTTTCTTTCCTTTGTGTAGGACCCGATCGGTCCTTTTTAAACACCCTTGTTTATATATAAAAAATATTTCCTTTCTTGAAATCCGTCTCAATTTTTGTCTTATGATAATTTTGAATCTGCTTTGTGCCTTGTAAAATTTCAATATACTTTATGCTTTGTGAATAATATGTTTAAGGCTTCGATTTTTGGGCAACTTGGCCGATGCCAGACTAATACTGCCTTTGTAGTTGAGTGAGTTTACTCGAGCTCGAGGTAATAGAACCCTTAGGTTTGAATTGAATGAGAATGGA
The DNA here is from genome assembly GCA_005239505.1 of Nicotiana paniculata. Taxonomy (NCBI): domain Eukaryota; kingdom Viridiplantae; phylum Streptophyta; class Magnoliopsida; order Solanales; family Solanaceae; genus Nicotiana; species Nicotiana paniculata. The sequence continues at coordinate 10,209 of MDKI01231140.1, forward strand.
TTCTTGAATTGTAGTTGAGTGAGTTTTTACTCGAACTTGAAGTAATAGACCCTTAGGTTTGAGTTGAATGAGAATGGATTCTCGAGCTAAAAAATGTGATGGCCCTTAGGCTCTTTAAATCGGGCCGATATGGCCTCAGAAGAATGGCTTTTTCCCCTTTTCGGCTTAAAGGTTTTATATATAAGAATTTCGTTATTTCTTAGCATGAATTTTGTACCCGTTGGTTTTTTTGGGGGGGGTTTCATATTGATCGAAACCCTTTGCTTTTAATGCCTTAGCACAAATTTGTAATTAAACAATTTGATACCACTTAAGGTTTTTCGAGGGCTGATATTATTGAAGCCCTTTGATTATTTTGTCGAGGGTAGCCTTTTTTAGCCGATTTTTAAAAGAATTCGAAGGCCTATTCTTATTGCAGGATTCGGACGTCTCCGAGCCGGGTTAGTTTGGCCGTAGCCTTTGGGTATGCCTCTAGGGCTTGTTTTCCCAATAACACTTCGAACTTGTTCAAAGTGGTCATCTTGTGTAATTTAGCAGAAACTGTGCTCCGAGGCCCTGAAAGCCTTCGTTAATCTTACCTCGTTGTGTGTGCACATCCCGAGTGCATATCCGGGAAGTCTTTATGTGGAAATGTGTTGAACTGTTGAATTTATGATAATTAATGGAATAAAGTTGACTTTGGTCAACATTTTTGGTAAACGGACCCGGACCCGTGATTTGACGATCCCAAAGGGTCCGTAGGAAAATATGGGACCTGGGTGTATGCCCGGAGTCGAATTCCGAGGTCCCAAGCCCGAGAAATGAATTTTCAAAGAAAATTATTTTCTGAAAATAAGAAAGACTTTTAAAAATGAACTTTGAGGTGAATCTGTGTTACCGGGCCCGTATTATGGTTCTGGAGCCCGGAACAGGTTTAATATATGTTATGCGAGTTATCTGTGAAATTTGGTGTAAAACGGACTTGAAATGACGTGGTTCGGATCGAAATTTGAATGTTTGAGCTTTATGAAGTTTTAAGAAAATTCTATTAGTTTTGAGGTTTAATTCCTTGTTTTGATGTTATTTTAGTGGTTTAATTAGTCGAATAAGTTCGTAGGATGATTTTGGAAGTCGTGTGTATATTTGGAGTCATTCCGAGTTGTATAGGTCAGTTCGGCACGTTGTTAGCGAAGTCTAGAAAACTTAAAGTTCCTAAGTTTGGTTCTTGGGGTTTGGGGGTGTGATTTTGAGTTTTAGCGTTTTTTGGGTGTTCCGAAGGTTCGAGCGAGTTTGTGTTATGATTTGGGACTCGTTGGTATATTTGGACTAGGGCGCGGGTGGTCCCAAGTTCCTTCCGGGCACCTAACGGGGCTAAAAACCAGCAAATATAGCTATTGGTGCACCTGTTCTGGTGTGACCGCAGGTGCGGTTGCCCAGCCGCAGGTGCGGGACCGCTCCTGCGGGACCCAGCATCGCAGGTGCGATTACCAATGGCCTAGCCAATTATCGCGGGTGCGAAAAATATTCCGCATGAGCGGAGCCGCAGGTGCGGTCTCCACTCCGCAGGCACGGGCCCAGGCTCCCCAGCCCATTTCCGCAGGCGCGAGATTTTCCTCGCAGGTGCGGGACCGCTCCTGCGGTCCTCGAGCCGCAGGTGCGGAATTACTGTGCAGGCAGTGTGTTTTATATACGGGTTTCAAACCCATTTTTCTCATTTCTTTCTTCTTCCTTGGGCGATTTTCCTCCATTGCTAAGGGCTAACGACCTGTTCTTCTAAGGTAAGTGAACTCTACTCAAAAATTAGCTTCATGCATGGATTCTAGCTTGATTAACTACATAAATTAGTGTAAAAATCAAGAATTTGGGTAATAACCTAGAACTTGTAACCATTTGAGAATTTTTTGTGAATTGGCCATGAAATCAAGTAAGAATCGTATATTAATGATCCTTAGGCTTTGGGTGAGTGTCCCCTTCGATAATTATTGGAATCCGAGTGAGCGGGCCCGGGGTCGGATTTTGGTAATTTTGGAAGAATGCTAAGAAATGGATAATTAGGCTATGAGATCGATTTTTGTTTGAGTCATTATTGGTATACTTAAGTTAATTATGTCTAGATATTGTTGTTCCGGAGTTGAATTCAAAAGGAAAGGCGGTGTTAGAGGCTTGATTGCTATTTTTGGACCCAAGGTAAGTGTCTTGCCTAACTTTGGTGAGGGAATAGTATTGTATGCTATGTGTTAAGTGTTTATCATGTTCAATGCATATGTGAGGTGACGAGTTCCTATGCATTGGGTGTCAAGCATGCCCGTGAGTCTATTTTCGATAAAAACCTTATTATTACTTCCATGTTCGTTATAATATGCAATTGTCTCTACTTGGAAGTTGATCAATGTTGAAAACCCTGATTGATGAACTCATGATGTATTGGTTCGATTTAGAACCCAATTGTAAAGGATGTATTTGAAATGATTGGTTATAGCTGAGACCCTTGACGGGCAATCGTTACGATATTGACTGATACTTTCCCCTTTCCGGGTGATTTTGAATTGTATTTCCACTATGTTGTATTCCTTGCCATTGATATTGTCATTGTTTTGGTGAGGAAGAGTGTAAAAGCACGAAGGGTGAGGACGTGCCGTATTTTATATTGTTATGCACAAGGGGACATTCCGTGTCGTGATTGTTATGTTTTATGCACGAGAGGACATTTCCGTGCCATGTTTATGTTGTTTATGCACGAAGGGACATTCCGTGCCATATTTTATATTATTATGCATGAGGGGACATGCCGTGCCGTTTCTTTTCACTGTTTTAATTTGTGTTGTCAATACCCGTTATTATTTTCGGATATTTTAGATTGTTGTTTTCGTTTCTGTCATTTCAGTATTTGCTACCTCTTACCCCCCAGCATGTTCTTCCCCGTAATTGTATTCTTGTTTAGTTTCTACTATACTATTGAACTGCACAGGTACATTTCGTTGTCGTGTCCTAGTATCGTCACTACTTCGCCGAGGTTAGGCTCGGCACTTACTCAGTACATGGGGTCGATTGTACTGATGCTACACTGCACATCTTATTATTGTGCAGATCCCGCACTCGGACCCGGTGAACAACGTTGAGGGAGTCTCCATCAGTTCACCATAGAGGCTTCAAGGTATACCCGCTGGCGTTCGTGGGCCTTAGCGTCTCTCCTATCCCTAGTTCTTCATTTCTGTCTTGTTTTTTCTCTAGTTCTCAGAGACAGTCATGTATTTCCTTTCAAACTTTGTATTTAGCACTCCTATAGAAAGTTCGTGAGTTTCTGACTCCAGGTTTTGGGAAATTATTGCGACACTGTATTATGTTGTCTTTACTTAGCTTTGAAACTTTATCTATTTCTGATGTTAAGTTGTGAACTGTTTTTAGCTTATCCTGTTATTTCGGTATTATCATGTTAGTTTAACTGTACACGTTGGCTTGTCTAGCGGGTTCAACGTTAGATGCCATCACGGACCAAAGGTGGGATTTCGGGGAGTGACAAGTTGGTATCAGAGCTCTAGGTTGCTTAGGTCTCACAACTCACGGACAAACTTGGTAGAGTCTGAGAGATTGTATGGAGACGCTTGTACTTATCTCCCCAGAGGCTACAAAGTTAGGATGACTCCACATTTCTTTTCATCTCTGTCGTGCGATATGAATTCTGAGTACTGATTGAGTTTCTATTTATTCTCTCGCAGATGGCGAGGATGCGTGCTTCCCTTGGTTCCGCTCAGCAGCTCGACACTCCTACTACAGCTCCTACGAGGGGTCGAGGACGAGGCCGTGCTAGAGGCCGAGGCTGGGGCCGGGCTCATCCTAGAGCAGCAGCCCCAGTGGAGGACCCTCAAGTCGAGTCTGACGAGGAGGTCCCAGTTCCGGCAGTCCCAGTTGGACCAGCTCAGGTCCCAGAGGGGTTCATAGCTACCCAAATGCTTCAGGACGCTCTTGTTCGTCTAGTCGGACTCGTGGAGAGTGTAGCACAGGCGGGTCTTCTTCCTACTGCACCATCCGTGTCTCAGGCTGGGGAAGGTACCCAAACTCCTGCCACTCGCACGCCAGAGCAGCTAGCTCCACATTTTCAGACTCCGACACCTCAGCCAGCCAGAGTGGCTCAGTCGGGTATTGCAGCGCCGGTAGCAGAGGGAGCAGCTATGTCAGCGGATGCTTTGTGGAGACTGGACAGGTTCACTAAGTTATTCACTGCTACTTTTACTGGTTCACCATCAGAGGATCCCCAGAATTATTTGGACAGCTGCCATGAGGTTCTTCGGAACATGGGCATAGTGAACAAGTGATTCAAGAAGATGAGATTCCAAACAATGTGGTTCAAGCAAATGACAAAGTGAGAACTGATATTGATGAAAATGTGGAGGGGACTCAAGAATAAGTGAAGTGAACTCGTCTAGGGAACACATTATTGACATACCGAAACCGGTAGTGCAAAAGGATAAGGCACCAATGCCAATGCCTCCTCCTCCATAACCTCAAAGGCTTGCCAAGAAAAATGGCGAGAACCAATTCAAGAAGCTCATTGACATGATGAAGAGCTTATCTATTAATGTGCCATTGGTTGAGGATTTAGAACAAATGCCCGGCTATGCAAAGTTCATGAATGATTTGGTGACAAAGAATAGGTCGATGAATTGTGAGACTATAAAGATGAAACATCAAGTGAGTGCAATTTTGCACTCAATGGCTCCTAGATTGGAAGACCCCGGCGCTTTCACAATACCTTGTACCATAGGAAGCGCCGACTTTGCAAAAGCTCTTTATGCCTCGGGAGTATCAACTTGATGCCCTACTCAGTGTTCAAAACTTTGGGAATTGGGCAACCAAGACCCACATCTATGAGGTTACAAATGGAGGATTGTACTATGAAGAGACCATTGGATATTATTGATGATGTGTTGGTTCGTGTTGATAAGTTCATCCACCCGCGGACTTTGTGATTCTTGATTGTAAAGTAGGCTATGAGGTGCCTATTATTTTGGGTAGACCTTTCCTTGCTACGGGTAAGGATCTTATTGATGTGGAAGCCGGTGAGCTCACCTTCGGGGTGGGTGATGAAAAGGTGGTTTTCCATGTGTGCAAATCTATGAGGCAACCGAAAAGCAATGAAGTTTGTTCATTTGTGGACTTAGGGCCGAGGTGACTGTTGATGATACTAGTGCCATGATGAATGTTGATGATACTTAGAGGTTGTATTGCTTAATCATGATGATTATGATAAGGATGGCTATGTGGAATGTGTGAATGCATTGGAAGGAATGGGGTCGTACACTTATGAACCCCGCAAATTGTCCTTAGATCTTGAAAATCGAAAAACTCCTCCAACAAAGCCCTCAATCGAGGAGCCTCCCACTTTGGAGTTAAATCCATTGCCTCCACATCTCAGGTATGAATTCCTTGGCCCGTGTTCTATTTTACCAATTATTCTTTCCTCTTGTTTGAATAACGTGCAGGTAGACTCTACTTTGGCGATGCTACAAAGGAGGAAGAAAGCTATCAGATGGACATTGGCAGATATTCGGGGTATAAGCCCCGCCTTTTTCATGCACAAGATTATATTGGAGGAGGATTCCAAACCCTCCGTTAAACATCAAAGAAGACTAAATGAAGAAATGCCAGAGGTGGTGAAGAAAAAGATCATAAAGTGGTTGGATGTCGGGGTCGTTTACCTCATTTCCGATAGCTCGTGGACCTCTCTGGTGCAATGTGTCCCAAAGAAAGGGGCATGACTGTGGTCACCAATGACAAGAACGAGTTGATTCCTACAAGAACGATGACCGGGTGGAGAGTGTGTATGGACTATCGCAAGCTCAACAAAGTCACAAGGAAAGATCATTTCCCACTTCCATTCCTTGATCAAATGCTTGATAGGTTGGCCAACCGTTCTTTCTATTGTTTCCTTGATGGATATTCCGGATACAATCAAATTCTTATTGCTCCGGAGGACCAAGAGAAGACCACTTTCACATTCTCTTGGATGCCATTTGGGTTATGCAATGCACCGACAACTTTTCAACGGTGTATAATGGTTATCTTCACCGACATAGTGGAGGATTTTCTTGAGGTCTTCATGGATGACTTTTTCATGGTGGGGAATTCCGTTGATGATTGCTTGAAAAACTTGGATAAGGTCTTGGAAAGATGTGAGGAGACAAACTTGGTATTGAATTGGGAGAAATGTCACTTCATGGACAAGGAAGGCATTGTACTCGGCCACAAAATTTCAAAGCATAGTATTGAGGTCGACAAGGCCAAAATAGAGGTGATTTCTAAACTCCCACCCCCTTACATCCGTGAAGGGAGTGAGGAGCTTCTTGGGTCATGCGGGGTTCTATCGCCATTTCATCAAGGATTTTTACAAAGTGGTAAACCCCTTGTGTAAGCTTTTGGAGAAGGATGCAAATTCCATTTCAACGAGGATTGCATGAAGGCATTAGAATTGCTCAAGTTCAAATTGACTACTACTCCTATTATTACCGCACCGGACTGGAGTTTGCCTTTGAGCTCATGTGTGACGCAAGTGATATGGGGTCGGAGCAGTTTTGGGGCAATGTATCAACAAAATCTTTCATCTGGTCTACTATGCTAGTAAGACCATGAACGATGCCCAAGTCCGTTACATAATGACCGAAAAAGATCTTCTTGCTATTGTCTTTGGAATGGAGAAGTTCTGTCCATACTTGATGGGAACAAAGGTGATTGTCCACACCGATCATGCAGCGCATCGGTACTTAATGAGAAAAAAGGATTCAAAGGCAAGGTTAACGCGGTGGGTGCTTTTATTACAAGAGTTCGATCTAGAAATTCAAGATCGTAAATCTAGTGAAAACCAAGTGGCGGACCACTTGTCTTGCTTAGAGGAGGAGGGGAGGCCACATGACGTCCTTGAGTTAAATGATTCCTTCCCCGACGAGCAACTTCTAGACATTTAAATGACCAGGATGCCATGGTTCGCCGACTTAGAAAATTATCATATGTGTGGTATTGTACCGAATAAGTTCTCTTCAAACCAAAGGAAGAAGCTCAAACGGGATTTTCTTGACTATTATTGGGATGAACCGTATCTCTTCGGGATTTGTATCGATGGTGTGATCCGACAATGTGTGTCGGAGGAAGAACAAGTAGAAATTCTCGAGGCTTGCCACTCTTCACCATATGGTGGTCACCATGGTGAACGGTGGCCAAAGTGTTGAGTTGTGAATTCTATTGGCCTACCCTCTACAAGGACGCTAGTGATCTAGTCAAGTGTTGTGATGAATGTCAAAGGGCCGGTGGGATTTCTAAGAAAAATGAGATGCCCCTCACTAGCATCTTGGAAATTGACATTTTTGATTGTGGAGCCATTGATTTCATGGGACCGTTCGCAAGCTCTTGTGGGAACGCCTACATTTTGGTAGTTTTAGACTATGTGTCAAAGTGGGTTGAGGCCGTGGCGTTACACAACAAAGAAACTCGAAGTATGGTGGCATTTTTGAAAAAGAACATCTTTACAAGATTTGGTACTCCAAAGGCCATTATAAGTGATGGGGGATCTCATTTTTGCAATAAATCTTTTGACACTTTATTCACCAAGTATGGAAAAGTCTCGAACCCCTATCACCCTCAAGCAAGCGTACAAGTGGAACTCTCCGCACTATAGTTGTGCGGCCGCAATTCAAAATTGTGCGGCCGCAGAAGCCACTCCTGTCAAGAGCTGCAGCAAAGTGCGGACCGCATACAGAATTATGCGGCCGCAGAACCTCTGAAAGGGCAATTTTTTCTGAAAAGTTCAGTTGTGTATAAATTAGTCTTTTTTTTTACGAAATTAGGTGAAGTTTGTACATCTGAAAGTTGGTAGTCGTTTTTCTTTACTGTTTTAGGAAACTTTATCATAGCTTATCAATTTACATTGGATTTTCATCTATTTATCATTAAATATGAGTTTAATCATCTTTTCTTCTTTATGTCCTTCATCATCCACTATGAGTAGCTAAATTTCTAACTAGGGTTGTGATCCAATCCTAGTGTGGGTACCCAATGGGTTCTTGATTTAGGGCTTGTTTATGGTTCGGTGTGTAATAGTTATCCTAGTTATTTCTATAATTATAGAATTAATGGTTATAAATATTGATTCAAGCCTATTTGACTTAGTCTCTACTTGAGAAAGAGAGATTTAGTCTAGGAAAACTTGGATATCAAGAAATTGGGATGAATTCAAGAAATTGATAGTCTCAATTAAAGGGTTGAATCTAGAGATAGTAAAACCTTACTTGAGCATCTATCAACTGTTTTGTGAATTACCCATTTGGACTTGAGAAAGCCAAATTAGGCAAAACCACTCTATTACCGAAAGGTATTGAGTGGGTAATTGCGTGTTTATTTCTATTTTGCACCCCGACCAACGAAATTCACTCTAAAGCCCACAACCCGTTAAGCAAACACCTAGGTGGAAGTCACATCCATAGATCTTTTACATACTTGAAAAATAACACCAAAAATATTATTATCTAGCTTTACATTTGCAAATCGTAGCATAATTTAGAAGTAGAATCAAAACACAGTTTGTGGAAGTGCATCTTAAGCATCTTACGCGCTTAGTTTGAATATATACCTAATCCCATATACGCTCCTTGTAGATTCGATCCTGACTCCCAGTTGGGTAATTATTATTACAATCAACCGCTTCACAACCCCAAACTGAGGTGTGATTTGGGCGAGATCAGTACCCACTACCCTCTCCAGACCCCACCTGTGGGATTATACTGGGTATCTTATTGTTGTTGTTTCATTTCTGGTCTGGATGGTACAACTTCAGCTACCATGTCACATCTAACACTAATCCCTGCATCACACTCCAAATCTAGTTAAAAACAACAAATAACATCTAACTAAAATAGAAAAAGGAAAAGAACTTAGGTTGTCTCCCAAGAAGCGCCTCATTTAACGTCGTGGCACGATGCAATGTCATAGCATCCTCAAGTAAAATAAATAACCGCCACCGCGTGGGTCTCTCCAACTTTTCCCAAGTACTGCATCACGCGGTGAAAATTGACTCAAAATATTTCATTGTTCTTGTTCTTTAAGTCCAAATATACCTTGAGTTGAACAACAACATTAGATTCTCATGGAGATATTTCATCTTTTCTATATACAAGGACGAACTCTCATATGCATGATACCGGAACTCATCCAATTCATTCAAGTGTGCAACCTTCAAGTTAGCGGCTACATCCCGATCAAGATTCAATTTCTTTAAGTCCTGCACTGCCTTGTGCTCTAGTTCCACTGGAAGATGAAAAGCCTTCTCAAACACCAACCGGTATGGGAAATTTTCTATAGGTGTTTTGTAAACCGTCTTATATATCCATAGAGCATCATCAAGCTTCTTAGACCAACCCGTCTAATTTGCATTCACCGTTTTGGAAAAATACTCTTAATCTCCCGATTGGAGACTTCTATTTGACTACTAGCTTATGGGTGATATGAAGTTGTCACCTTGTGAGTAACACCACACTTTCCAAGTAAAGTTTTGAAAGACTTATTGCAAAAATGTGACCTTCCATCATTTATTATTGCGCGCGGAGTACCAAATATTGTGAAAATGTTCTTCTTCAAGAAAGCCACCACACTTCTAGCCTCATTATTGGGTAAAGCAACAGCCTACACCTATTTAGACACATTATCCACCGCGACCAAAATGTAGGTATTTTCACAACAACTCACAAAAGGGCCCATAAAGCCAATACCCCAAACATCAAAAATATGGATCTCCAAGATGGTTCTAAGGGGCATCACATGTTTCGTTGAAATTCTACCGGTATGTTAACACTCATCACATCTTTTCACCCCAAGTCATTTGTATATAGAGATTAGGTCAATAGAAACCACAACATAGGACTTTGGCCTCCGTTCTTGCTCCACCATAATGACCACCATATGGCGAAGAATGACAAGACCCAAGAATATCACTTTGCTCTTCCTCCGGCACACACCTCTGAATCACCCCATCCGTTCAAATTTGAAAAAGGTATGGTTCATCCTAATAGTAATCTTGACAATCTCTTTTGATATTCTTTCTTTGGATTGAAGAGAACTCATCTGTAATGATACCACTCACAAGAAAATTTGCCAAATCCGCGAACCACGGCACCTCTTTCATCGAAAGTGCCAAAAGTTTCTCACCGGGGAACGAGTCATTGATTTCAATTCCATCATGTGTCCTCCTCTATTCCTCCAAATTATACAAGTATCTGCCACTTGATTTTCACTTCCCTTCTTATCTTGGATGTCAGTATCAAATTCTTGCATCAAAAGTACCCATCTCATCAACCGAGCTTTTGATTCCTTTTTGCACATATGATAGCAAAGTGTCGCATGATCCGTGTGGACAATAACTTTGGCACCCATCAAGTACATGCTAAAATTCTCAATATCAAACACAATAGGAAGGAGCAATTTCTCTGTAACGGTATAATTTGACTTGGGCACTATTCATGGTCTTACTAGCATAGTAAACCGGATGAAAAACTTTATTGATACATTGCCCCAAAACAGCCCCAATCGCACATCACTTGTATCACACATGAGCTCGAACGACAAACTCCAATTTGGAGATATATGATAGAAGTAGTTGTCCACTTGAGCTTCAATTTTTCAAAAGCTCTCATACAACTATCATTGAAATGAAACTTGGCATCCTTCTCATGGAGCTTGCATAATGGATTCACCACTTTAGAGAAATCTTTGATAAATTATTGGTAGAAACCCGCATGGCCTAAGAAACTCTGCACACCCTTCACTGAGGTGGGGGTGGAAGCTTAGAAATAACCTCAATCTTCGCTTTGTCCACTTCAAGACCATTCTTCGAATCTTATGGCCAAGGACAATGCCTTCCTCGATCATGAAATGACACTTCTCCCAATTGAGTACCAAATTTGTTTTCTCACATCTATCAAACACTTTGTCCAAATTAGTAAGACAATCATAAAAAGAACCCCCCAACCACAGAAAGTTCATCCATGAAGACCTCAAGTTAGTCTTCCATCATGTCCGTGAAAATAGACACCATACACTGTTGAAACATCACTGGTGCATTGCATAAACCAAAAGTCATCCTTGTGAAAGCAAAAGTACCATATGAGCATGTAAAACTGGTTTTCTCTTGGTCTTCTGGAGCAATAAGAATTTGGTTGTATCCCGAGTGCGTGTCAAGAAAATAATAGAAAGAACAGTCAGCCAATCTATCAAGCATTTGATCCATGAAAGGAAGAGGAAAGTGATCCTTCCTTGTGACTTTGTTGAGCTTACGATAATCCATACAAACTCCCCAAGTCCGTTCTTTTAGGAATCAACTCATTCTTCTCATTGGTAACAACCGTTATGCCCCCCTTCTTTGGGAAACATTGAACCGGGAATGTCCATGAACTGTTGGAAATCGAGTAGATAATCCCGGAATCCAACCACTTTATAATCTCTTTTTTGACCATCTATTGTATAGCTTTATTGAGTCTTCTTTGATGTTCAACGGACAGTTTGTCACCATCCTCCAACTTGAACTTATGCATGCAAAATGCGGGGCTTATAACCTGAATGTCCGCCAAAGTCCACCCAATAGCTTTCATCCTCTTTTGCGACACTGCCAATGTGGAATCAACCTGCACGGTGGTCAAATAAGAGGAAATAATAACAGTAAAGTAGAATAAGGGACAAGAAATTCATATCAAATGGGAGGTGGCAATGGTTTTAACTCCAAAGTAGATGGTTCTTCAATAAAAGGCTTTGTAGGAGGAGTCTTCCTATTCTCAAGATCCAAAGATAACATCCGATGTGTGTAGTTGTAGAACTCCATTCCTTGAAAAGAATTTACACAATCCATTAAACCATCCATCTCATCATTATCATCATCAAAGTTGAGCGATATGGCTTCCAACATATCATCAACATTGATTGTAACACTTGTGTCATCAATAATGACATCGGTCACCAAGTCCACAAAAGAACACACTTCATTGCTATTTGGTTGACGCATAGATTTTCACACATGGAATACCACTTATTCATCACCATCTCGGAAAGTGAGTTCTCCAGCTTTCACATCACAAAGGGCCTTACTCGTGGCAAGGAAAGGCCTCCCAAGAATGATAGGCACTTCATAGTCAACCCACCATCTAGAATCACAAAGTCCTCCGAAAGGATAAACTTATCAACTTGGACTAAGACATCCTCAATCAGTCCCAATGGCCTCTTCATGGTATGGTCGGCCTTTTGCAATCGTATATATATTGGTCTTGGTTTCTCAATCCCCAACGTTTTGAACACCGAGTATGACATCAAGTTGATACTCGCCCCAAGATCACAAAGAGCTTTAGCAAAATCGGCACTTCCAATAGTACAAGGAATCATGAAAGCACCGGGATCCTCCAACTTAGGAGCCATGGAATGAACAATTGCACTACTTGATGAGTGACCTTGATAGTTTCAAAACAATTGACCTCTTCTTGGTCACAAGATCTTTCATAAACTTGACATAACCAGGCATTTGTTCCGAAGCTTCTATCAATGTGACATTAATGGAGAGAGCTTTCATCATTTGAATAAACTTCTTGAATTGATTTTCACCATTTTTCTTAGCAAGCCTTTGAAGCTAAGGAGTTGGAGGATTTGGCAAGGGTGCCTTAGCCTTTTGTACTACCAGTTTTGGTATGTCAATAATGTGTTCCCTACACAGGTTCACCTTTTCTTGGGTCTCCTCCAAACTATCATCAATATCAATCTGAACTTCATCATGTACTTGAAAATTGTTAGGCGGGATTTCCTCCTCTTGGATCACTTGGTCATCATCCACAAGTTGCCTTTCATTTGAAGTGGGTGCATTCCTGCCTCTTCCACTTCTTGTGATAACTACCATGGCATGCCCCGTTTTATTACCACCATTTGGGTTCACTGCCATGTCACTTGATAATCTACACTTTGGACGAGTATTAAGAGCTTGAGAGATTTGCCTCATTTGAACTTCAAGATTACAGATTGATGTGGTATGTAACACAAGTTGGGCATCTGAATCCGTATTCTTATCCATCATTTGCTTGAACATGTTCTCAATACGACCCATTTCATTGTTTGAATAACTTGATTCATGGGAAGGATAATGACGTGGGTTGCTTGGTTGTTGGTACATTAAGGGCCTTTGAAAATCTGAACCTCGATTTGCATGGTTGTTATTGTTTCCCCAATTTCCTTGATTGTTTCCACCCCAATTCCCTTGGTTATTATTGTTTTTATGCCAATTCCCTTGATTGTTAGAACCCCAATTGCCTTGGTTATTTTGAGAACTCCATTGATTTTGATTGGATCCTTGAAAATTGATCTGCTGCCCTTGGTAATTGTTCACAAATTGTACCTCTTCTCTTGCTCTTGATAAGAATTATCTTGGTCAAATCTACCGTTATATTTTGCATAATTCTTTACTCGGGATTGAAATTGTGGACCTTTAGTCTTCCTCTTATTTTCCAAGGCAATAACTCCCTCCATAGCATGAACTTGCTTAGGAGCTTAGGTTTGATGAAGTTGGGCCTTAGCAAGTTGAGTCATGGTTATGGTCAATTCGGTTATAGCTTGCCTGTGGTATTGCAACTCTTTATGAAGATGGATTATGCTGGGATCACCTTATAGAAAATTAGCTCGGGATTTCCAAGTCGAAGAAGTTTCTTCCATCTCATCAAGAATCTCGCATGCCTCCGCATAAGGTGTTGTCATAAAATTTCCTCTTGCCAATTGATTGACCAGACATTGGTTCGTAGTATTAATACCATGGTAGAAAGTTTGTTGGATCAAGTTGTCGTTCATATTATTGTTAGGGCAGTTCTTCACCATTGTCCGATTTCGCTCCTAAATCTCATGCAAAGGTTCATTGGGCTCTCGCATAAAAGCCTATATTTTATTCCGTAGAGTAGCCATGTGCCCGGGAGAGAAAAAATTTGAATTAAACTTTGCCGCCAATGCAGCCCAAGTATGGATTTGATTAGGCAACCGTTCCAACCAATACAAATCTTTACCCCTTAGTGAGAAGGGAAAAATCCTTAATCGCAAAGCATCTTTCGAAATATTTGTTTGTTTGTTCCACAAAACCTTTCAAATGCTTGTAGGCATTTTAATTTCAGCGCCTCGGTAAAATAACCTCGTTGCTCGAGCAAAGTAAGCATCACATTAGTAATTTGAATGTTTCTTGTCCTAATGCAAGGAGAGATTATGGCACTTGCATAACTTTCATTGGGCAAAATTCGATGTTACGCTGCTTGTGGTTGTGGTGGTGGAGGTGGGGGGAAGTGGAGGCACAATGTCTTATTGACCACGACCGCGGCAATTTTGTTGTGGAGCTTGAGGCATTTCATCAAGTTGCTCCTCTTCGTCATCCACCTTTCCCAATGGAAATTTTCAAATTCGTTGTTCGCCATTTGGAACCTACAATCATTTCAACAAATTAGAATCATGAAAGTAAAATAATATATTTCAAGAAACAAACTCATGTATATAGCTAACATCGTAAAACTCCTCTGAAACGGCACCCAAAATTGATCACACCCAATTAACGAGTATGAAACGATCATTTCAATTATAAAACCCAATGCAACTCGGGGTCGAATACACAGGGAGTTTGGATTGGTGCTAAGGTAAACACTTAAGAAAATAACTTGAAATAACTAGATTTAACTATAAAACAACAATGGGAAATCGTTATCTAAATCAACTTCGACTAGATTGAACTAATTAGTAAGCAAATAGTGAATGCAATTTTTTTGGTGTTTTTAATCAATTAAGAAAAAATCCTAGGGATGTAACCTACACCTAGGTGTAAACCTAATATGTAGAGTAAATCTATGTTTGTTTGGTAGATCGGGGTGTCTTATGACTCTCAATTCTCAAGTACCCACTCAATACCTCTCAGTCAAAGAGTGATTATGCCCAAATTGACTTTCTCAAGACCAAATGGGTAGCAATCTAAACATTTGATATGAGTTCAAACGGGATTATCCCTATCTTTAGTTCAAAGTCTTTAATCAAACAAATTAAAACCTCAACTAGCTCAATTTCTTGTTAGCCAAGTTTTCCTAGACTAGATTCTTCTTTCTCAAGTAAGAACTATGTCAAATAGGCATGAATCAATATTTGCAACTATTAATTCGAGATATCAAGAATAAACAAGGCTAAATATATGCACCCAATCTATAACAAACATTAATATTAAATACCCATAAGTTTTACACACTAGGGTTGGGTCACAACTGTCATGACCCGAAGTCCCAACCTCGGGGTCATGATCGCGCCTAACATCTACTTGCTAGTCTAGCCGACGTGAACACAAAATTTACTGATTTTAACAATTTATGACAAGATAATAACAATGAAAATGATATAAGTCTGAAGTATAGTATATTAATAGTGAATAGTGAGTCTAAACATAACCCAAAAACCGGTGTCACGAATACATGAACATCTAGAGTGCTACAAACATGGTCTGAATAAAATACACTATTTTGAAATTCAGAAAAATAGTAAAGATAGGAGGGAAGGGGACTTCAGGGCTGCGAACACTATGCAGTTGTACTTCAAGTCTCCGTCAACAACTGGATCCGAGAAAATCTATTGAATGCCACTAGGACTCACTCCGGGAATGAAAGTAAAGCAGTTAATTTATGAAAATGAACTCAAACCTCACAATCAGAGAGCCCAAAACTTGTAATTTCATATAAAAATACGAAAAACTAACACAATAACAATAATGAGTACAACACACAATCCGTTGTGGCGTGCAACCTGATCCTACCGTACTATTATAATCAGTATCATAATCCTCCCTTATTCCATCATGTCATCATAATCAATATCATAATCCTCCATTATTCTGCCATATCATCATTTATCAATACCAAGTATTACGTGCACAACCCGTTGTCTCGCGCAACGCGATCCCACCATATCATCATTTATCAATATCATAATCCTCCCTTATTCTGCCATATCACAAACCGTTGCGATGTGCAACCCGATCCACAAACAATTTCAATAAACATAAACAATCCAATAAATCAATTTATTAGAATTTTCTAAGACTAAAGGTATAAGTGCAAGGCAATAAAGGATCCACATAATAATCAAAAGAATGCAACAAATGTTACAAAAATAACAGGACAAATAAAGCACTTGACAATTAAGGTGTTCAAGTAAAACAGCTAAGGCAAGTAGAAAATAAATAGGGAGTCATGGAAGGGACGTACAATTCTATACAAGAACAATTATTTGATGAATAGCAAGTTACGGCATAGAAGCACTTAAAGCATGTAACAATTAAGGCACTGAATAAGATAAATCATGAAATAACAAGAAACGCGGAAAGAAATATCTTAATGGAGCATATACACACGTCTCCTCGCATATACATCATTTTCTCACATAATCAACATAACACATAATTCAAAAATTCCTAATTCTCTCAAATCATGGTTAGATCTAACACTTACCTCGCTCCGCAATCAAATCAAAACTCAACCGGGACCTTTCCTCTAAAATTCTCCTCCAAACCAATTGAATCTAACCAAATATAGTTCAAAAAATTCAAAATAAACTTTAGAAACTACCTCGAGTAAAAAACTTCAATCTTCAATGATTTTGGAAAAAGTCAACAAAAGTCAACCTCGGGCTCGTTTGGTCAAAAGCCTAGATTCAGACTAAAACCCGATTACCATTCACCCTCCGAGCCCGGCTATGTGATTTGTTTTGAAATTCTACTTCAATTTGAGGTCTAAATTTTAATTTTACAAAAATCTCTAATTCTACCCAAATCCCTAATTTTTACCATAAAAATCCTAAATTTGATGTTGAAATCTCATGAAATGTAATGGGCAACTGAAGAAAAATGGATTAAAGTCACTCACCAATGACTTTGGGAAGAAATGTTTCTTGAAAAATTGCCTCTAGAGTGTTTAGGGTTGAGAAATTGTAAGAAATGAGCTAAGTCTCGTTTTCCCCCTCTTTTACCCAGCTACAGATGTCGCAATTGCGATGTCTTGTTCGCAATTGCGAACATCACATATGGGAGATTTTTCTCAAAGTCACAGAAGTTGCAAATGCGATATTTGGCTCGCAAAAGCGAACTTCCAGCCTTTGCGAATGCGACCATACACTTCGCAAATATGAAGCAGACTCCAGTGGTCAGTGGTCGCAATTGCGGCCTTTTCCTTCGCAAAAGCGAAAGTCCATAGTTCGCAAAAAATTCCTCGCAAATGCGAGTTCACCTAGCCTAGGCCCCTGCTCGCAAATGCGATATCCTGATCGCAAAAGAGAGGCTCGCATTTGCGATCCAAACCTTGCAAATGCGAGATCTGCAAACTACACTAGCAACAGAGAAATCACCAGCTATCTCCAAAGTCCAAAAATCAATTTGTAGCATATCCGAAACTCACCCGAGACCCTCAGGCTCAAAACCAAAAATGCACACAAGTGTAATAACATCAGAACTCACTCACGTGATCAAAACACCAAAATAACATCTAGAATTAGGAATCCTACATCAAAAGTGTATGAAATTTTCAAAGAAACTCAAGAACTTCAAATTTACAATCGGACGTCCGAATCATGTCAAATCAGTTCCAAATTGAACCAAATTTTGCAAACAAGTTTCAACTAGCAATACGGAACTATTCAAAGTTTCAATATCAAAATCCGAGCCCATTAGCTAAGAAGTTAATTTACGGTCAAAATTAATAATTTTAAACTTTCAAAAATGTTAGTTTTTGGTGTAATGAGCCAAAACAAGTTAGGGACTTCCGAATTCAATTATGTGCATACCCAAGTCCTTAATCATGACACGGACCCACCAGAACCGTCAAAACACTGAATCGGGTTCTTTTACATAAAATATTGACCATAGTCAACTCAAATCATTTTCAAGGCAAAGATTCACATTTTCTTAAATTTTTCACATAAAGACTTTTTCGGAACAAGACACGGACTCTGTATGCAACTCGAGGAACGTTAAACGGAGCTAATCGAGGTCTCAGAATACGGAAATAGAGGCTAAATCTCAAAATGACCTATCGGGTCATCACAACAACCTTAATAAAAATCTAGCTACTCATACTCATAGGCATGGAAGATGAAAAAGAAGAAGTATTTGAAGACATAAAACTAAAATTAAAAGGTAAAAGTAATGGGACTTCTCTAATTTTAGTCACTAATTTCCCAAAATAGCTATGTCTAACTGTTACCAGCTGCTACAGTACCCAAGTTGTCCTAAAGAGTGTTTCTCATCTATTTATAGTGCTCTGAAATTCTCTGCAAAAACACCTTTCGGAAGGTTCTACAGCCGCATAATTCAACTACGGTCCGCACTTTCATCTGATGCTCTTGGATTCTACGACCACGCAATAACTTCTGCGACCACACGTCAGCTTTTGTGGTCGCACAATTTGGTTGCAGACTACGCTTCAAGAAGGCTTACGACTTAGTCTTTTCCATCTTCTTTGATCCTTTCACGCTTGTCAGTGCGAGTAGCTTCTACGATCGCACAATTTGTTGTGCGGACCGCGCTACTGCTAAGAGCCTCAGACGATTCAATGGTTAGTCTGTGGCCACACTATTCTTTCTGTGGGATGCACCTACATCTGCGGCTGCAGAATAACTCCTATGGACTGCACATTTCTTTGCACTTCTCCTCGTTGGCTACTTGAGTTGTGATATCTGTTTTTTGAGTTAGATTTCTTCATTTAGCTCACATCCTCCAGCATGCCTGCAATTCGCATATTTTTATTAGATTCGAAAATATAAATCACTATTTTCAGATTAAAAACTAAAGTAAGAAGGTACTAATAAGTGGTTAAAATCCACACTTATCAAAAATCACAGATGCAGTTATCAGTTACTTTGCCACAGGAGAGATACACTTGCCAATAAATATCAGCACTCTCACTTTGATCCCAATGGTTAAACACTATCAAGTGTAAGAGAATTCAAACATATTTCTTATTGGTCGATAACACAATCAGCTTTTTTTCCTAGTAGAGTTATCACTGGTGACATTATACTATGGCATGAGCTAGTGAAAGATTATGGTAGGAAAGATGTATCACCTAGATACATGATCAAACAAGATATGAAAAAGGCCTACGACTTTGTGGAATACCTTTCTTAGAACAAATCCTCACAAGCCTAAATTTTCTTAATGTGTTTGTCAACAAGATTATAAAATACGATTGCACAATTTCATACTCTATCTTGATTACTGGCAACCTAGCAGAACCATATAAATCCAAGAAGGGACTAAGACAAGGGGGCCCATTGTCACCCTACCTGTTTGTTTTAGTTATATACCTATCAAGGATGCTGAAAACCCTACAAACCAAAATTGATTTCAACTACCACCCAAAATGTGATAAGCTGAACATAGTGCAGTTGGGTTTTGCGGATTACCTCCTGTTGTTCTGTAGAGGAGATACTACATTAGATGATGTATGATTGTTTCAAAAGGTTTTCAATGGCCTCCAGTTTGACATCAAATATTCATAAAAGTTATATTTTTTTTGGTGGTGTGAGCCAAACTTTGCAACATAATATCCTAAACTCACAGGGATTCTCTAGAGGAGAACTCCCATTTAAGCATTTAGGGGTACCCTTGACTGCTAAGAGGACCTCCATCATGCAATGCCAACTATTAATTGAGAGAATGCTAGTAAGAATCATTTGTTGGACTTCCAGATACTTGTCTTATGCAGGCAAAATGCAGCTCACTAAAATTGTGCTATTCTCCTTTCACATATACTGGTCACAAATCTTTGTACTACCGAAAAAGATCATCAAAAGAAGATTGAGGCTAGATGTAGAACTACCTATGAACATGTGGTTTGGACAACTCAAGAAAGGTCGTACTAGCTTGGGAAAAAGTGTGTTATCCAAGAACTGCAAAGGGTTTCAATGTGCTTGACTTGCATACCTGGAACAAGGCAGTCATATGCAAGCTCCTATGGAACATATGTAAAATGAAAGACAGATTGTGGGTTTCAATGGTTCCATATATACTATGGGAAGGTGCAACCTATCTGGGATACTTCTCCAAAACAAGCATCATAAGTGGTTCAAAAGATCTTTAAGGCTAAAACCTACATTGAGGAAGCAGGGTTAAGCATGAATGAGATAGCTAGGTGGGAACACTTCTCCATTAAGAAGCTCTATATGAAAATGCGAGGTAGCTTTCATAAAGTAACTTGGAAGAGACTGATCCGTTATAACATTGGAGCTCCCAAATGGATCTTTATAATAAACGTGGCTATATATAAGAGATTACTCACTGCTGCGTGGGGGATTACTTAAGATCTCGATTGTTCTCTGTGTAGGGATGCTACTGAGTCAATAGACCACTTGTTCTTTGGATATGCTATATTAGTATTGTCTGGACTAAGCTGATGGCATGGCAAGGTATACCAAGACGACCACTACAGTGACATGATGAATTACTA
Source organism: Nicotiana paniculata (assembly GCA_005239505.1). Classification (NCBI taxonomy): domain Eukaryota; kingdom Viridiplantae; phylum Streptophyta; class Magnoliopsida; order Solanales; family Solanaceae; genus Nicotiana; species Nicotiana paniculata. Next base: position 30,701 of record MDKI01231140.1, read on the forward strand.
TGGATGGAGACACATATGAATGGGAGAACATCTGATGCAGAAATCTATAGAATGACATTCACTGCTTGCACATACCACTTATGGGAAGAGAGGAATAGGAGGATTTTTCAGGGAGAGAGTCGACCAGCTAAAGTTCTTGTTAGATTGATCATACATGAAGTATTATGTAAAGGTATTTTGAGGTCTAAGCTAGCAAGAAAAATAGAGGAACTTAATTTATATCCTTAGGCTAGTTTCTGGCAAGAATATGTAGATAAGTAGACAGAGGAGGCTTGAGATTTGGGGTTGTCCAGTCTCAATTCATAAATTTTGATCTTGTACATATTAGTTCATTGGTAAATAAATATACTTTAATTACCAAAAAAATGTAATATTTCAGAATTTTTATGTGGTTAAAAATCTATCCTTCATTTTTACAAAAGCATTAGGAAAAAATAAATAAATAAATATATATATATACCTCCTAGTTTTATACATAGCGCCTGCTTTGCATTAAAATTAGTAACTTGACTAGAAGAATATGCTTAGTTCCTTAAAATTCTTCATGTGATAAGAAACTACTAGTACTAAGTAGCTAATGTAAAGTTAATCAAGTGAAATAATTTAAACTAATGAGCAGTCAGATTCAGTTTCACCTTTTTGGAAGTAAGATTTTTGAGTATAAGAGTCCAACTAATTTTGAAGACCAGCTGTTATCCCACATCGACCATGTGGAGATAAGAGTCCAGAAAGGAGGGCTACAAAATTCGATTGCAAAAGAGTGGATAATTATCTTTGCGCTTGGGGCAATGACGCAGCTAGTGAGGTTCTAACCGAGGCGCGTCTATTGCTGGTTGAAAACTATTTCCAAACCCCCTCTTTGGCCTGGGTTCTGCCTTGGCCATTGAGAATTTTTGAAAGGGCTTCCCTTTGGGGTAAAGCCCTCCAATTCTCAGTCCAATTATTAACCATCACAATTTCCTCAAGTCTTAGACTTGATAATACCAAAGTCTTAGTAATAAGTCCAAAACCATAATGGATATGAAATTGAAATTTCCATGTTTTGTTAGGTTTAAAATATATTTTTGATATTTTGACGAATAAACGGTTTACAAAACTCAAACCAACCATATTTACAAGCCACACAGCCTGACGCTAACTTTGCTTTGCACACTCCTTGATCAACTAATAAGGTGTTTATACGTTGAGAGGTCAGCCTCTTCATTTATGATTTGTAGCTACCAATTCTAAAAGGGAAAGGGGGCTAAGATATCTTAGATTATGCTCTATTGAGATGCTTCCATAATACAGCTTGTACCAGAGTGATCGTTCTTTTTTTTTCCCCATTATTTGTACACTCATCTGTGCTTATTGCTGCAGTAAATATTGATATTCTTTGCTAGAATCAGGGACGCAGATACCTTTCAAGTGGTGATACTTTGTTTATATTAAAGTGGTTCCCTTTGTTGTTATCAGATAGACAGCTCGTAAAGAAAATGCAATTCAGTTTTAGACGTCGTATGCGGGAAGGTCCATGAAAAAGAAGTTGGTATTAGACTAACCATATGATACCAAATTTACCTACGTTCTTTCTAATCTAAGAAGGCATTGTTGACGTCTAAATAGAAAAACAGCATTTCGTTAAAGCTTGGTTGACTTAACTATATAGAAGAAAAGTTGTAATAGTCCCACGAGCCATGCCTGAGAACAGTTGCAAAGAACATAACTCTAAATAAGCAAATTAGAGAAAACGGTTAGCACCTAGAACTTGGGTGCAATCACAGCCATTCTTTACAAAGTTCGCAAAATCTTCCTCACACATCTTGCACCTTGAACAAATTATGAACGGTGGAAAAAAAAAGGAAAGAAAACATGGCAAGCAGAAATTAGATGGAGCCCGGGATTTTCAAAGGTAAACTAATTTAGATCAACCTTGGTCATCTCAAACTCTGTACATTGTAATGGATCCGGAACCCCGAGCACCAGCATCACTTTGACAATGTCAGTGATGGCCACTCTTTTAAAAGACACCAATTCATTTGTCCTTGTGTTTATCCTCCCCATCATCTCCAACCTGTTTTATAGCATATATAACTAGGCTTAAAAATGAACTTACACAGAAAATTGTTTATCTGGTGCAAATATCATACCTCCTTGGTTAGATGCTGCAGAATATCCAAAATCTCTGAGAAATCAGGTCTTTGAGTTGGGTCTTGCTGCCAGCATTTCTGAAGGAGTTCCACAAGCTTTGGATGAGCATGCTCTGGAATTGTCGGCCGTAGACCCTGATATCATCATTCCAACAAGGAATTGTAGCTCAGCAAGAAAAGATTTCACTAGAAATACAAATGACATTACACGCATATTACCTGTTGCACAACGCCTATTGCTGCTTGTAAGGGTGTTAAGCATGCATATGGAATCTGCCCCATCATAGACATGACATAAGTGACGGTGATAAAGAAATACTATGTGACACTGAGTAGCAGTAAAACTTACTTCTCCAGTCAGAAGTTCCCATAGCACTATACCAAAGCTGAAAACATCGGCCTTGTGATCATATGGTCTGTGTTCAATTACCTTTCAACAAGAAACCTATTTTAGGGTTGAATCAAAAACATCTTAAAGTAAACTAACTTGCTGACAAATGGTTTATCACAAATTAGGCTTTAGCCGTTACTGAAATACAATGTTGGAGCGGGATTGATATAAAAGAATGGTGAAAAATAAAGAGTAAAGATGCCAAATACTAAACACTATACTCAACAAAATCTTAAGCCCTCAGCATGACAAATTGTAAAAGGAATTCTTGGGGCACACAGAAGCAAACTGAACTAAAAACTCACTAAAACATTATCAAAAGTGACTCCTCGCGCTTGAGCCCCAGCACAGCTTGAAGGGACAACCACACTTCATTAAATCAATCAATCAACCAACAACTCCAGCTCCAAACTAGTTGAGCTCGGCTATATTAACAATCTACTCTATATGGATCCATTTCATTCCAATATTTAATCACGAACAACTCTAGTTTTAGACGTTTTCCAAAACTAGCGATTTCTTAAACTCATACTAATACTTATCTCTGTACTGATGTACAAATCTACAACCATACTGAAGATATTCCAGAGGAACATGACACCTAATGTAAGTGCAAGAACGACGACTGTGCCAAAATCCTAACTAATTGACCTCTCTCTCATATATGGATCCTCAGCTTTCATTCCAGTAATTTCTTAGCTTAATCCATATGGATCTCGATAGATGGTAGGTTTATTGAGACAATTTGTCTTTATGCAAATTTAGGTTTACCTCATTTCTTTTAACATCTTTAATCATCCTAACATTCTGACTGATACATCCAGAGAGTAGGACATGTCCAAACCATCTCATATGTTCTTCTCTAATTTTATTCTTTCATATTAAATCTTGTCTAGTCTTTGTATAATTGCACATCCATCTTGACATCTGCACATCTGTAGCACTTATTGTGGCTATGAATGGTCCAACGTTTGCTCCCATACATCATTGTTGGTTGTCACAACCATTCTATACTTGGTAAGTATCTTCCTATTGTATAATATACTTCCGGTAGCACTCCTCCTTTTCAGCAACCCTACTTTAATTTTATGTCACATCTTCATCTATCATGTCAATATCATTTTCATGTAAGACTAAGAATTGTTTGCATCTAGGCATCACAAATCCGTTAATCTCATGTGAATTTCATTGTTCTTGTGGAATAACAAAATCTAAGCATGAGATAAAAGGAATATTTGGTACACCAATCACACATGATGTGAACAAGAAAAGTAATATATCAGTTTCATGACTTCAAACCGAATTCAAGATATTGTAAGAAGTTTTGGGTGATATATGAAATTTACATCTTGCACACCTCAGGAGCCATCCATCTATATGTTCCAGTTTCTGCGGTCATCACCCCTGTTTGAGCCTGCACTCTGGCAACCCCGAAGTCACCAACCTTAACAACCTATACAGGAGAGAGATGGATCTAGAAATCAAGGAGAATACACCGCAAGAAAAAAAAAAAGGAAAAACCCTTTGAATGGAAAAGGATCGTTGTCTTAAAGCTGGCACCAGCACCTAGTTAGCATTGGGATGATTTAAGGAACACAAATTTTTTTATTTCCTTAAAGTGAAGAGATGAATAATATAGACATTATCAAGAATATTACGGCAGTATGGTAGTTTGTGGAGCGCACTGTTTGCACCTTTTGTAATTATAAAGTAATTTGAGTTATCTATTGATCAAGCTTGCACTCTTTTAATAGTACCCATTGAACATTTAATAGGGTTATAGTAGTAAGTAAAGTGCATGTGACTTGGCATTTCGATCTCGTTTGCTTATTCTTTATTCTTACGAATTCAGTTTTCTATTCTATTAACAACTCTTTTTCTTTACCTTGGATTAAATTTCTTTGATAAGGATCTTCATCAGTAAGGCATTTGAGGATATGCATGCTTTAGAGGTACCTATGCACTTCAAAAACTTGATGTAACTATCATAAGATTACATTTTCCATGTCTCATTCAATACTCTTGGATAGCCTAGTTATACAAGAAAGTTATTCTGCATATTCTCTACTGCTAGTGAAATTCTAACCTTGATAAGCCTGACATCCTTCCTTTTCAAAAGCTTCAAACAATGGGATATAGTAATCTGAATACTATACTTAGTAAGTGATGACATGATATCCCGAACTTCAAACAGTAGACACAGTAAGACTACATGACCAGCTTTCTGACATAGTATAGATACATCTCCGACTTACTCCATGTTCATCCATTAGAAGATTGGCAGTCTTCAGATCCCGGTGAATTATCTTATTCTGGTGCAGATAATTCATTCCCTTAGAAACATCAGCCGCAGCCTTGAGGAGAGTAGGAAGCTTAAAGGCACCTTTTTGCTTGTGCAAAAAATTGTAAATACTTCCTCTGGACATGAACTCTGACCAAGAGTAATCAAAATGCAGCTTTCAATTGATATGATGGAGAAGGATAGATACCCATAGGTTCTAGAAGTAATTTGAGATAGAATGTAGTATCAGTAGCTAAAAGACATGGTTCAAAATTTTTGGCAAATTCAACAGAAATCAACAGAGACCCAGCATTTCTCTGATACCAAATATCACAATACTTCAAGCTTAAAAGACTGAGATCTCAAAACTGTACCAGTCACAATGCATAGGTTTGGAGATCGCGTGCATGCCCCTATAAATTGAACGACATTTTTGTGCCGAATTTTCCTACAACAGAAAATAACAGAAAATCTCAACAAGGAAATTAAAACTGAACCACTGGAAATTTAAATCCACAAGCACAATTCCCCATACATATTTTGGATTTATTATTATTTCTCAGGCCAAAGTGCAGTTTAATCATGTCCAGGACAAATTGACTGCCATATTTTTTTTGGATAAGATAAATTCCATTAATAGAGTACCAAGGAGGTACGACAAATTGACTGCCATGTGTAAGAAAAGATTGTCATGGTGACTTAATCTAGAAAGATGATTTGTCAATTGCAAGAGAATCTTTTATTTTAACCAGCCGACGTTCAGATGAGATCATGTTTCAGAAAATGATCAAGCTTTTGATAAGGTAAGGATTTTTTACAAGGACAGAAGCTGATCAGGTTTCAGGCTAACTTAATCCTTCACTAATCACTCTGTGTGTGACGTCTTTTACATTGAACAGCCAAATTTCAATTACAGAAACAATTATGAAATACTTAGTTTTTCCATGTTAATGCATGTAAAGAGATCACCAATTTAAGTACTAAAGTGAAAGAGTAACCCCTAGATCCCAAATTGAATGTCCTGTTTAACTTTGTAGAGTCACTTAGATCATTTTTTGAGATATACTATATTGATGTACTTTTTATGAAAATTTCAAAAGCAAAATCTTATTTTCAAGAACTACTTAGTCATCTTTCAATTCTACTCGGGCTATTGGTTATGCTGACACTTGATAAACTAAACAGGACATTTAATTTCGGACCAAAGAGTGAAAAATAGCGCACACTCTTCTGGTATAAAATAACTTTTTCTGTAGAGTAAGCCAACTATCTCTAGAAGTGTTGAAACATTCTGGTCTTGATTAGTCTGTAACTCATGGACAAAATCCTCTTTCACATAAATGAACAGAAGTGAGGTTGTAAATCCTAAAACATATGACTGACACACCTCATAATGAAGACCTCTTGTGAGAATTCTTTTAACATATCCATATTCAACTGCTCTGGCTTCAGAACTTTTATAGCCACTTCCTGGCTACAATAGGTGCCTTTATACCTGAAAGAGACAGTATAAATTTTCTGATACACAAACTTAACTAGAAAGCAAGAAATAGATAATTGAATCATACAGAACTCCAAATGACCCAGATGCAACTCTGTTTTCAAACTTCAACAAACGGATATCAATTTCCCAGTCATCAGTTCCATCAGTAGGTATTTTCACACAGTTAGAAGCTGATTCAGATACTGTTTGACCTTGCTCGTTCATAGAAGCCACAGAATGTTGTGGTTGCTCCTGAAAAAACAAAACCTGGAAATTACAGGTTTGCCACCACAGAACATCCAAATATAAAACCCCAATCTGTGAGTATCCAACTAAAGAGAAAACGTGTGGTGAAGAAAGAAATAGAGAAGTCCGGTTGTGGACTCTAAGAAGGTATAATCTGGTGCAGACTGTAAAATCACAAAACTAAGAACCTCCTTTATGCCCCTTTCTATTTTTTCAATTATTCAGACTACCAAAGAACTTCTACAACAGCCCTATATAAAAATTTATCACCATTGTTGGCACACATGCCAAAATAAAGGACAATGTAGATCAGGTAGTTCATTACCTAAGAAATGGTAGTCATTCACCTTTTAATTATAGGAAATTGTTATGATGTCATAAACAAGAACGGGTTGGAAGAAATATCAAGAACACCACACAAACACCGTCGATCGAAACTGTAAGTGTGTCTAGACGCAGGCACCTAAGATATTTTTGCATTTATAAAGATTTTATGTTTATTTCCTTTTATCATTTTCATACCCAAACCATATGCATATTGCACATAATTACCTGCAGAAAATTCTATAGGGAACCCTAGATGGGCAATCAAAAGGTCAGAGGAACCTACCATAGTTAAAGCGCGTAACAATAATTTTTCTTCCTCAAATTCTCATTTCAAGTAAGTCCTTCTAGAAGTTTTGAAAAAGAAAATTCCAGGAATGGTTGATTAGTGACTGGATAAGTGCTCATATTATCCTCCATGCAGTTATAGGTCATTGGGTAGCCTTGTTTTAACACAAGTATCCTACCAAGTACCCACCTATGATTTTGCCATGCATTGTTGCTCTATCATAGATGCAAGCTTTCAAGTAACAACTAAGTCAAGCCTTGCAAATATGTCAAGGATTATGTGTTCTTTTACAGAAGTGCGTTCGAGATATTTGGTACGATGTATAAGAAAAATAATCTCCATTTGACTAATAATCCTTCTATTTCCTGCTATTAATAAATACACCACGCACAAGTTAAGTTGACAATAATCTTCGCTCAACCCTGGAGGCCGAGACTGGAAAACTGAAATTGTTTTAACAACAGTTAGAAGCAAAGTAACTGTAGGATTACTCTACTGGAGATCACGCTATATCCTTATCAAAAGAAAATTAGACTATACCTTTATCTTCAATCAAAGGCAACCTTCCTAAGCAAAGACTTTGCTAAAGTAAGAAGGAAAGAAAGCAGCAGAGAAGCACAGGCGACCTTATGTTCAAAACATACATTTCTTCTTTTTAACCTCCAATGGCTTCCGGCGACTTCTGATATCATGAATCAAAAGGACAAAGATGAACTCTTCCCCATGGACATACCAAATTCAAATTAATGCAATCGTGAGCAATCCATTCATGACGACATAGATTTTGAATCCACTTGTTTCAGGATGAAGGTGGCTGAAATGAAGATGTGAGATGGATGTGCAGGCATACCAGGTTAGATAGAATTAGAAATGGCGAGAGGCGAGACTCAGATGGTTCGGGCATATGAAGAGCAGTGTTGGAAAGGGCGCGCTTAAAACGTGCTTAAGCCTTGAAGCGAGGCTCAAAATGTGTTGAGCGCTTCGCCTCGCTTAAAGGGCGCTCCCGTGTCGTCATCAAGGCTCTAAGGCATGCTTTTTCTTGCCAATGAGCGTAATCCTGAAGAGGCGATACGAAACAATTGATATTTCACTTTATCATAAATCTTTTTACAATTTCTTTGTCCACATATTTGTCATTCATGCTTATAATTATTATTCTTGTACTACACTTACATATTTGTATTTTTTCTCCCTAGCGTCTTTTTTATTGAAGCACACGTTTTATTTGCGCTTTGTGCTTAAAGCCCTGATGGACCTTAGAGCTTTTTTGCTCTTTTCGCTTTTGATAACACTGGTGAAGAGGAGAGGCACAGATGCATCGGTGAGGAGGTGTGAGGTTGACTCTGGAGGGCCTAAGGAGAGGTAGAGGCAGGCCAAAGAAGTACTGGAGAGAGGTGATTAGGCAAGATATGGCATCGCTCCAGCTTACTGATGACATGACCATGGATAGGAAGGTGTGGAGGTTGAGAGTTAGGATAGGTAGTCAAGCGTTGTCCTTGTCTATAACAGTAGCTTTAGTACATGAGTTAGTGTTATTTGTGTATTTTCGTATTCCTTGACTTCTGTGATTACTTGTTGTTGCTTTCATTTCGGCTTTCCGATTGCAATACTTAGTTTTAGTTCTGTATTCTTGCTTCGGTTTCTAATTGGTGTGCTTGTTGTTGCCCTTTCTTTTACCTTTCCTAAGTCGAGAGTCTACCGGAAATAGCCTCTCAGCCTTCTTGAAGGTAAGGGTAAAGTCTGTGTACACACTACTCTCCCCTGACTCCACTTGTGAGATTACACCGGGTTTGTTGTTGTTGTTTCAAGATTTCTCTAGAGGATGCACTGAACTACTAAAAATAAGAAACAGCAGGATACCAACACCTTGATATTGCCAAAGAAAAGGCATTCACACGAAGCACATAATATAAAGACTAGAATATTTCAAATGCCATTCTCTCATCTCAAGTGACAAGAACATCTACCTTGCTCCTCGTTATTCCCTTTTGCAGCTCACCCTTCAGCAACCCTGTTTCCTAGAATTTCACACTAAAAAAATAAGTAGGAAGTATATACCACCCACTAAAAAAGAAGGCAGAAACATGCTTAATAAAATTCGTGAGTATAGGAAGAGAACAAGGACATAATATGCCCCCACATTTGAGAATATGTTGCATCTCAAAAACGAAGCCAACATCTTGTTGACTTGTGTGCTCAACAATTAAGTGAAACCATTTAAAGTGAAATTTACGAGACTAAAATGAGAAAGATACAGCACTGTAACTCATGGAAAAGATTTGCAAACTAATCTTAACTAACAAACAAATCAAACAATGAACCGACGGGCAACCAACAATCCAGGGGCAATGGTCCAAATGTAAGTGTCCTTGTAGGAGAAAAAGGGGAAAAATTCAATCTCTTACTTTCAGACTCTTCTTTTTTTTTCTTTTTTTTTTTTTTTTTGAGAAGGTAAACATCTCTTACTTTCAGACTTGCAACCATATGACATTCTTTTCCAATATATTTCAGTGTGTAACAACAATTACGCCTGTCAAATAGGTATAAATTAAAGAATGGAACAGACCTTTCAAAAGAATAGCAAGAATTGCTTCGCCATAGAAAGAAACGTTAACACTGTACCTGATATGGCCATCCATCAACCACAAAGACATCCAAGGAGAAACCATCAGCCGTCGAAAAAACATGAGCTTCTTCAATGTTCAGACCGATCTCAGAAACTATACAAGTCAACTGACAAACCAGGATGAACATCAATTTTTAGAGGAAACAAGATGAGATCAAAACTAACATGCCAACATTCCCAAAAACTGAAAGATGTCTGGAAGCTTCTGCAGATAAACCAACTATAACTCACAAGAAAATCACTTTAATGTGGACTAGTTAATCAATGAAATAACCATAAAAATGCCTGAGACAGATAAACAAGTAAAATAAAAAAGGATGTTGATCCATATAAATCATCTCAATATTTTAATAGATATCTTTCTATTTTAGAAGGATTCCCGGCCTTGCACTTAACAGACATCTTACAGCAACCATTTAGGAAGGTTAAGAAGTTATCATAGCACCGCTTGCATTCCTGTTGGGCTGAACATAGGTTTATGGTAGTGCAAAATTAAAGTACCAAAACCTTCTAGTTGGTGAGAAATGTTAATCCTGGTGCCTTAAGTTTAAAGATCAAATTTTTCTGCAAAGAGAATCCATTTTAGAGTTACAATGATTTTTCATACAGGCCCTCTGGAAAAGAAAGAAATTAAGTCAACATCATACTAATAGGCAGTGAACTATGCGGTAATTGCTTTCAAGATGACTATAACAGAAAATGACAACATAGTATCATGTTTGCTCTAGGTTCAAACTTCAAAATGGTCCCTTAAATACAGTGGCATATGCAGGATCTTTCGCAAGCGGTGTCAAGATTTGAAGTGAACAAATAAATAAATCACTACAGTGACAACCGAATTCATTTTATATCTTTATACTCAATTCATTTTGCTTATTATCTATATATACATACTAAAAAAGTTGATTAAGCGGTATGCGAGACTCCGCTTGGTGCAAGGCAGATACGCCCTGCTTAAATATACTCCGGCGCAGTTTTGATCCTTCAAGTTTTCCAAAAGTGAGCACTTTGGTCTCCATCCAATATTTAACAAACTCGGGTCGTTAGATTTAACGGGAATTATCGGAGGGAAAAAAGGATTAACATGAACTCATATTTGGAAGGGCAATTTTTGCAATTTTTGGTCTATTTCTGGAGTCTAATGCAGCTTCTTGAGGTTTTTGTTAGTTTTTATCTATTTTTGGTGTTTGATGCAGTTTCTGTTGTTTGATTTCTCACGAGACTTTCCTAGTGCTTCTGGTTAAATCATTTTTTCATCCTTCCCATAAAATTTAACAGGCAAAGTTTGATAATATTTGGCAGAGATCAAAAGTGCTCACTTTTAGCAAACTTAGAGGACCAAAATCGCTCAAGAGCATATTTAAGGGTCATTTTGAAGCTAACCCAAACATAAGGGACCAATTTTGTCATTTTTACCACAAATTTTACCAGTATAAGTATGTCAAGATTGTCATAAAAAATTAAATCGTCTCAATATATGTGCAAACAGTAGATTTCTGAGAGGCCTAGCTCATTTTCAGAAAATTTTATCATAACACTAACACCTACATAAAATATTCAAGGACAGTGTATTAAAACTCCTTGCAGTTACAATGTTTACACACAAGTACCATGTAAGGACCAAAGAAGATTTCCAAAAGGGGAGCTACCTGAGCGAGCAACTTTGGCTTGTCAATTGTTGAAAAGGTAATCTCGTGCATGGGCCTACATAAATTTAATGGCACATAGAATACTGCTTGAATACAGTTAAAAAAGAAATCGTCATTAAGAAAAATTGTGAAAAGAATCAAAAGTATAAAAGAAATGACCTTAATGGTAATCTTTCAAATGAAAATTTCACTTGCGATAGGATCAAGAGGCATGAATGATCGAGCAATTTACTTGCTTACCCACTCATATATAGTTAAGTCATCAGTCTACCTGATATTGCTAACTCTAGAAGCCACCCTTCCTCTCCTCTCCTCTCCTCTATCTTTTCTCACATGATCATGACGATATAAGCAAAAAATTATCTCATCCTTCAACCACCATGTCCATCAACTAAAATAGCTTCCAAACACCCCTATCACTACCATGCAATTATTCTTATGTTTAGTACTTACATTTGACACAAGTAAGTTTCACTTGTTCTGTAATGCAGAGCTGCAAAGTCAATCGGCTTGAAGTTATACTTTTAGGATTCATAGACTAGTAAAGAGCTATGCTGAGGGTAAACACTTACAGTAGAAAGAAGACTCCAGTATTTTGCATACTTAAAGATCAAATAGATGCAGATGCTGCCGTTATAAATCAAACACAGATTCTTACTCACTCCCTTCGGGACCTATTACCTTAATATCTCAATACAATTTGATATGCAGGAGATGAAGTAATGGGTTGCTTGATAATAAGGATTGAAATTTACATATTAGGGTTGTGATTCATTTAAATTTTAAATGAAAATGCTTTTTAAGTATTCAGCTAGCCTGAACGTCATGCCCAGTCTTCCTTTCTAAAATAGGTAAAAAGCTAAGAAGTCAAGCTAAAGCTCAAATATCCCAAGATTTTGGCTTTGCTCATCTTCTTGGACTATGATAAATTGAGTTAACCAGAAGGGCTGCACTTCTTGTAGTTTGAAAAGGAAATGGAAAGTCCATAAGGGTTCTCCAGGGAACACTAATTCTACATAAAATCAACAATCATCCAAAAATACAATCAATAGCAACAACTTTTGAATTTATTCATCCAAATTTTACCCATTTGCTTGACAATTCATTAGACTTTTTTTTTATCAGGTAAAGTATCTTTTATTAAGAAACTTCAAAAAGGTGCCAAGGGGTACTTTCAAAGTACAAGGAACATCATAGGAGAACAATTACAAATAAAATTTCTACAATTCCATAAAATCTAATTGCTGCACCAAGTCTTCTACTATCCTTTCCTTACACCAAAAATATAGATTCTGTAAGCAACTATTTTTTAGCGTAGGAATCTGGATCTTCAAAGCATCTTTTGTTCCTTTCTAGCCAGATAGTCCACATAATGCATAAGGGAATGGTCATCCACATCTTTTTCTTCCTTTTACCTACCGATTGACCTTGCCAACTTTCCAGCAGACTTCTAACATTGTTTGGCATTACCCATTTCACACCATAGATGTTAAGGAATAGGTCCCAGATATGTCTGGTCTGCTGGCAATGAAGAAACAAATGATTTATAGACTCCTGGTTTTCTTCACAGAAAATCACCTACTGCATAAGGCAAATCCTCTTCTTTATAGCATATCTTGGGTAAGACATCTATTCCAGGCTACAGTCCACCCAAATCCAGCAACTTTTGTTGGTGCTTTGGTCTTCCAAAGCATCTTCCATGGCCATGATTCCTCCCGCTACACAGTTTGTTGTTGAAAAAGATTATAGCAGCTTTTTTCTTATCTCTACTGGACATCCAAATCTGGGTATCCTCTCTACTATCATCCAAGGCTATAGGCTCTAGAATTTTGAGTAGTTGAGAAATATCTTCCACTTCCCAATCATTGAAGTGTCTTCTAAAAATTGGTTGGCACCGTGCTTCTGAGTGGCATTCTACAACAGTGCAAAGTTTGTTAGTAGTAATGCTATATAGATGGGGAAACTTTTCCATCAATTTTCCTTCTCCAGCCCAGACATCTGACCAGAACCTAGCTTTGTTCCCGTTTCCAATTTTCACCATTATGTTTCCTTGTAGTAAAGGCCATAAACTACTTATATACTTCCACAGACTGGCACCTGCATAAGTAACCACCGGACTAGGATCCCAAAAATCTTTTTTGCCATATTTAATGGTAATCAGCTTTTTCCATGGTTCCTCACCTTCTTCATTAAATCTCCATAACCATTTGCACAATAGACTCTTGTTGTTAAGCTTCAAATTCCTCACTCCAAGCCCTCCAGCTTCCTTGTTTCTCATTACTTTCTGCCAATTGACCAAATGCATTCTCCTTATCATGCATTGCTTCCATAGAAACTGACTCCTAATGGAGTTGATTTTCTTTTCAATTACCAAGGGTATAGGAAATAAGGACATATATAGGTTGGTATGACATCCAACACACTATTAACTAGAGTGATTCTTCCACCAAAGGATAGATATTGCTTATTCCATGTGGACATCTTCTACGTACATCTATCAATTACACTTTGCCACATTCTTTTATCATTCCTCTTTGCACTTGCACCAAGTGGAAGCCCCAAACAGTTGGTTGGAAACTTTTCAGTTTTGCAACCCAGAATATCAGCCAGTTCCTCAATCAAGTTATCAGCAGTAATGCTAAAAATACAACTCTTTGTCAGGTTTATTTTCAAGCTTGAATAAAATATGTGAGACATTCATTTCTCCTCTTTCATGATTCTGCATTCGACAACCCCCGATCCATCCAAACTTCTCAGATTTTTTTAACATTAAACTCAAAATTTCCATCACCAGAACAAAAAGATAAGGGAGAGGGGATCCCCTTGTCTCAATCCTCTCTGGGAGCTAAAAAATCCTACAGGATTTACATTCACCAACACAGAAAACTTCACTGTTGATATACAAGTTTTGATTCATTTATCCACCTCTCCCCAAAATTCATCATCTTCAAAATATTGAGCAAGCATTCCCCAATCACATGATCGTATGCCTTTTCGAGATCTAATTTGCAAACAACCCCCTTTATCCCTTTTCTGTTTAAATAGTCTTCCACTCATTAGTTACCAATGCGGCATCACTTATTTGTCTACCTTTAATGAAAGCATTTTGATTTCCTGCCACCAACTTGTCCATTACTCTTTCCAATCTTTCTGCCAACAGTTTAGCTATGATTTTATAGACACTACCTAGCAAGCTGATAGGTCTAAAATCTTTTCTCTTCTTCCCCCTTCTTTTTAGGTGTTAATGCAATGAAAGTTGCATTTAAGCTTCTAATAAAGCAACCTTCATTGTAGAAAATTCCACTGCTCTCCATACATCTTCCTTTACTATACTCCAACATTTTTGGAAGACATGTAAATTAAATCCGTCAGGTCCTGGGACCTTGTCAACATTGCAAAGTTTAATAACATCTTCAACCTCTAGTGAAGGGCCTCTGGAGCCATTCTTTATCCTCATCAGCAAATTTAGCTATCTCTTCATCCTGCAATAAAGGCCTCCAGTGCTCAGCTTCTGTGAATAACTTATCATAAAATTATACTACATGATTTCTGATCACTTCTTCATCTTTGCATTAGCTTGCCTGTGGAAAAACTTGGTACTCTTGTCTCCTTGCTTGACCCATAACTCCCTTGATTTCTGTCTCCAAGACACCTCTTCTGCTTTTGAGATTTCTTCCAACTCACACTGAAGTAAGTTCCTTTCAGTAGCAATAATATTACTTCCCTGCTCCTGAAAGCCGCCGTGGTCTAATTCCTCAAGTCTACCCATAGCCTTCATTTTCCTTTCTTCCAAATTCCCAAAAACTTCTTTGTTCCACTTCTTAATATCATTTTTCAACAAATTCAGTTTCTTTGCCAAAATCTCATCAAGCCTGTCAGAAGCATTATATGTACTCCATTTTTCTACTGAATCTTTAAAATCTTTATGCCCAATCCACATGTTCTCAAATTTAAAGTACCCTTTCCCCTCTTCCAGTACCCACACTCTAGCACAATTGGACAATGATCTGACACCACTCTAGGGAGAACTCTTTGCTTAATTAAATTAAATTGTTCATCCCAGTTTTCATTAATAAAAACATGTCAATCCTTGAAGCACTATTGCCCCTGAACCAAGTGAATTGACCCCATGAAGGGGAAAATCAATGAGAGGTATGTCTTGAATTGCTTTTGAGAACTCTCTCATTGCCCTCGTATTACTTGAATTGCATCTCCTTTCCTCTTCAAATCTGGTGACATTAAAGTCACCTCCTACCACCCAAGGAATAGATATCAATCCATTGCTGCCAATTCTTTCCATAGTCCCTTCCTCTTTCTGTTACAAGGGCCATAAACACCAGTGAAAGCACAATTCAAACTAGAATTAGTTTCCTCCAGGAACACTGTTAATGTGTAGATTCCCCCTATCTATCCTAACATTTCCAGTATCTTTTATCCCAGAAAATAACCATGCCTCCACTGCTTCCTTGAGCCTCCAGTTCAGCCCATTCCACCCACCTCCAGGAACACTGTTAATGTGTAGATTCCCCCTATCTATCATAACATTTCCAGTATCTTTTATCCCAGAAAATAACCATGCCTCCACTGCTTCCTTGAGCCTCCAGTTCAGCCCCTTCCACCCACCTGGAGCCACCAACTTGTACAATACAATCTTGCTCCACCTTGCTCGATTTAGTCTCCGTTAAACAAACAATATCGGCCCTCCAATTACTCAACAGAAGTTTAATCTTTCTTCTCTTTTTCCCGTCATTCATGCCCCACATATTCTAACTTATAATTCTTAAATTCATTGAGCAATCCTTGGAGCCTTTCTACCTCTACCACCTCCACTAGACTTCACTCCGAATTCTAGCATCTTCAGTTCTCTTTCACATTTCTTCGAACTGGGACTCTTGCATGTAGGTGGTTCAGTAGCTCTCCTTTTTTCGATATTGAGTAACAACTTCATTAGTTCTTCTTAATTATCTTCCGGTTTAGCTCCCAGTTGCTTACAAATTTTGAGCATATTTCTTTTTACCCATCTTGATGCCTCAACCTAATTCAATCTCTCATTTAAGTTTAAATCCCCACCTTCATACCATGGGAGTATAAGGATATCATGGGTTGTCTATCTCTTGCATCTGTAATAAATCATTTTGGCAAAAGCTTATTATTGAACTTGATGGGACTTCACTTATAAAATTTCTTCGTAACCTTCACCATTCTTGTCTGCCCCATTCATTATCTGGAGATCTTTATCAGAGAAAAGAAATTTCTATACGTCCCTCTATTATAGTTGCTTCGCTTCTATTTTCATTATTTTCCCTGCTTGATTCGCCTCTCTCCCATACCGTATTCATCTTCTTCAATATCAAGCTTTCTCTAGTTTCAAAAGCCTCGACTTCATCACTGTATTCCATGCTACTCAAACCAATATTTAATTCTTCCTGAGTTTGCTTCAAAGTCATCATCGACTTCATCGGAGCAGTGGAACTCACCTGACTTGACTCGATTTCGAGTCTAAATGAGTCATAATGAGCGAAGTCTTCAGACCCCAATGGGATAAAAGGGTTTTGTTTATGTACACATGGGTCAGTCCATCAAATCAGCTTTCCTTTCTTCCCCTTCTTTGGCCCATTTTCATTCCCAGCAGCAAATTGTCTTGGGCCCAATTGAACTTGAGCAGATCGTAAATTTCCTGGCCCATTTGTATTATTGTTTGGCTCCACAGATATTGACGGACCGGACTCAAAGTCTTTTAGTACTGCTTTACCTTTATGTGACATTTGTCCCTTAGTTAAATTAGAATTTAACTTGGGATATAACTCTTTGTCTGGCACGCTATTGTCACGCGTGGCCACTCCCAAAACATCTCCCCCCTCGGGAAGACTCGACTTCATTAACTGCTTCGACTCTACCTTTTCGACTTTTGAGGAATATTCCGGCAATTTCTCCCTAGATTCCAGCCAACTTCCTTCACTCACGTAGAGGATTCCACCCACAATGGGACTGTGAATAACAGATCATCGACAAAGAACTCCAAATTCGCTGGAGGAACTCATCAGACATGTTAACACAAATTCTAGCCCACCTTAGATGTTTTCTATATCTAGTATCATCATCAATGTCCAGAAAGCCTCCAAATCTGTCTCCAATCATTTTGAAGATATTTCCCGAACACAGATGTGACGGAAAAACAAACAATTTTATCCAGACATGCCTGGGCTTACAAATTTTCCGATGACACGTCGAAACAGAGGACCACCATTACAGTCTTAATTCCTTTTTATCAAAGCATCATTTACCCATCTTAATTCTTTCTGCTTCACTCCGAGAAGGGAATTCAAAGAGTACATATTCTCCATTCAATTCCTTGACCTTAACCCCTGTTGAGACTTTCCATAGCTTATCTGCCCAAACCTGTAGCACCTTGCAAGAATAGGGTTTCAGCACATCCCCCCTTAATGACCCTAATAAGCACTTACGATCATATTCCACTCCGCTACGTAGGGAGCTTGCGTCAATTCTGAATTGACTCTTTTTCATATTATTAACCTTGCTAGGTTGTTGAAATTTTGTCTTAGGTCCTGATTCAAGAAACAATCTGATCTTCTTCGCAAAGTCTCTCCAACCTGCACTCTAACAAATTTCTGGGTTGATTATAGCCACTTTGCTATTGCCTCCAACCGCCACCACTCTAATATACCTTCCCATGCTTTTTAAAGTTCTTGTAGAAGAAATATGAGTACAGCTGACAATGATTCCTCCAACTTCCGCATCTTTTAAAATTCTCATATGATGCTTGTTCCATGCAAAAATAGAGTGCAAGGATTTTTTTTTTTTTGTCCAAGGTTACTCTGCTGATAAAATTCGTCGCCTTTCAACTATTTCATACCAGCTTTTACTTAACTCCACCTCCTCAAAGGTCTTATTTCTAGCATAAAAAATGAAGGATCTGCCCATGGTGTCTTGCTTACTACCACCTTCACCTTTCTCATCGCCATAAAGTAGGCTTAAGTTACTTAGTGAAGAATGTTAGATAAACAAGAACACAACCAGAGTAGAAGAGCAAAATCCAGGAAGAAGATAATCGAGATGAGGAAGAAAATAGATAGAAAAGAACTTAGAAATGAAAGATAATTTAGGAATAGATAGGAGAAAAATGGTAGAGAGATATGCTGGAGATTGGAAGAAGGAAAGGTAGTTACCGGAGATCAGACTTGATTAGGAGAGTTGAAATGTTACACGCTTACCAAGAGAGAGAAAAAAGACCCCATTCCTTTTCTCTCAAGAACCTCTAATAAATAATTACAATTCATTAGATACTTCCATCCAAATATGATTGCATGAGATATATAACTTTGCTTTTTTCCAATTTTGTTGTTCTTCAAAAAAATTATTTGATAAATATTCTTCATAAAAGATCTGTTACTTCTAGAAAATAAATACTACTCTTTTGTTTAAGGTTTCTTAAAACAAACTTATCATATAATCCAAAAGTAGCATACTCATAGGTCATAGTTAGCTGCATTTTGTGTTAAAGCCCAAAGAACATTCTCATTCCTCTTCCGGAAAGTGCTAACCGCGCATATATGTGAGATATTAACAGTCGCGAAGCATGCGAGAAATAAAACAGCAAATTAGAAATTATGACGAACCAACAAGAATATAAAAGGTTAAGAAGCCAAACTAGCATCACAAGTGGTACAGTATACCGACTCAAATGTTAAGGAAAACTTTACCTGGTTGTCCGTGAAGTTGAATTGACATCATTTTCTCCATTATTTACATGAGCATTACTATCATGATTTTCAAAGGCCTGTAGACTTGGTGATGAACCAAATGTTGGAGGAGGATGGATGCTGGAAGGTGGATGCAGGGAGGAAAAAAGATGGAAGACAAATCAATTGAAAACTCAAGGATGGAAGGCCAGAAAAATCACAAGCCTGAAACTAATATAAAATAAAAAAAAAACGACCTTAATGCTTAACTAAAGTATACCTTGCACATTCGTCTTTAACTGTAGAATCTACATCAACAGAGTTGATTGAGATTCCATTGTACGTAGGATGCACCTGTATTATGAGACTTAAGGTGAGATTTTTCATATGATAAGAATCTGCCAATTAATACTCAACTTACGCTAGGCATCTCATCCTAACAAGGCAATTATGCTTGTTATTAGAGTCTGCTAGGGATAGTTGCTTAATCAATCCCTTCTCCTTTTTTTCCCTGCCTCTACGGGTGGTTAACATGTCCAGAGATCTTTCCTTTATCCCATCTCCGGTGTCGTAGTTCAATCACGGATCTGGGGAGACGTGCCCTTCCCAACCTTTGGGGTAGTACACCTTGTCAA
Source organism: Nicotiana paniculata (assembly GCA_005239505.1). Taxonomy (NCBI): domain Eukaryota; kingdom Viridiplantae; phylum Streptophyta; class Magnoliopsida; order Solanales; family Solanaceae; genus Nicotiana; species Nicotiana paniculata. The sequence goes on from MDKI01231140.1 coordinate 50,454, forward strand.
GGAGTCTTATTGTAATTTGTCGCACATTCTTTAGTTAAGAGCTAGTGAACACAGTGCCCTTTGCTTATTCTCTAGCCTATTGATCTTGTGCTACACAGAGCCTCTTCCCGTTGGAAGCCTCAAAACCACGAACTCTAAGTTTCAGCTTCAACTCCTTGGGAATTAAGAATGCCTCTTAGAGCCATATAAGGCACACCACAAGAGGGGGACCAACACCACCGTCATAATTACAAGAAAAAGAAAAAGAAGGGGGAAAAAGAAGAAAAGAGTCTCCCCACAAGAACTGTAATTTTACTTTCAAGATAACAGGGTATATTGAATTAACTCAATGAACACCATCGCATTGACTATCTTAACCACATCAGCCAATTGAAACTTAGGGCCACCTAAGAAAATCTCTCTTGACCTTCAAGAAAGTAGTCCAACGGAAGTCCTTAACAAATCATAATGTTTCAGCTTTCAACTTAATTTTTACAGACTTTTACACCACAAGAACAATACCGCTGTACCTTCTTGGTTGGACTTTTCAAGAATTGGGACTTTGTGTTTGTATTCTATTGTTACTTTAAATACAATGGGGATATAGTTATTACTACTTAAAATTTATAAACTTGTACCGTTAAATCCATGGTTATGTAACAACGAAAAGACCCTTTTACTTAACTACCAATTTGATGTGATGAGGTAGTTACCTTATTTGTCTTTATCATTTTTCCCTTACTGTTTTTTGTTAACCATCAAATATCCGTAGCCCACTGGCCTCATTTAGTATTTGTGCTGGCTAGGCTCACTACAGGGATAAAGTGCTCCCTACAAAGAAGTTATCCCTTCTTAGGGCTCGAACCCAGACCTTTAGTTAAGATGGAGGCATCCCAACCATCCCCACACCTCTTAGTGGTGGTGCTACTATTATTTAATAATCACATTTTACCTTTTCCCTATTTTTCTTTTCTCACACCACCCATTAACCTTTTTTGTATTCATCATGTTTTAAAACCCTCATCTTCGTAAGTACTCCTCCTCTGCATTATAAATGTCATTCTTGCCACTTTCTTGTTATCTTGTTATCTTTTTTAAATCATGTGTCGTAATTTACAGGGACAAGTTGCACAGATTTTGCGAACATCTCATGTGCCAAAAACCATAAGGAAAAAGATAATACAGGAAAGTATACCTGCACAAGGCGAACATCAAAAGCAGGTCTATTCGCAGGATCCTCCGCTAGTTGCAGTAATCTCTTATGCGTGAGCACATCTTCTGCTCTTTCCACATTCACATCCGATGCATATCTGCATGCAACCATATTCATCCCCATACACCACTACAAGTAGACAATCTCATTTGATCACAAAAACTAGTATATTTTTAGACGAAACAAAATCCGTTGATTCCCTAATCAACCATATGAATTCAACAAACAGAAAATTGATCAATCATCAAGCTCATTTCTATGGTTAATTTCACAGAAAATAAACAATTTTATAGTCTAATTGCAGGAAAATCATCAAACTAATTTTTCTAACCAAAACATCACTCAACACACTAAGTATCCTAAAATATTAATTTGGTCAAAAATGAGTCAAAGTTGGGCCGAAACTCATCCAAAAACACCTTAATTTTCACTAATTTTGGTTAAAAGTTTAGTTCTATGATCTTCCTAACAACAATAATATACCCAGTGTAGTCCCACAATTCTGGTATGGGGGAGGGTAGAGTGTACACAGAACCCGGCCTTCAAGAAAATAAAGTTCTATGATTTTCCTATAGTTAGAAAATAAGTTCATGACCTTTAGTGTAATTAACCCCTCATCTCCACTAGTTAGGGCACCTAGGTAAAAAGCAAAAACTTGCCCGCAGCGACCAGACCATGAGATACATGAGATGTGTTTCCACATACACTTGTTTCAATAAACCATGGTATTTTTTCCATATTTTCACCTCATTAAATCGCTTGACCGTAGTAAATGGCGTCTTGTATACCATTACACTTTATCCGAGCTCATTTCATTGGAATAATAAATAATTTGTCCTTTAAAAACAAATTTTGCTAAAACAAAAATTGGAGAAAAAGAAGCTAAGGAAAAGTAGACGTTAGGGTTAAAGAAATTAACCGAGCGGGGAGGCGATTAAAGTGAAGCCAAAGCTGGTCTTCAAAGCCAGGGAGGTTAACTTCATCGAGATTCAAATCCTGTAATCGACTCAACACTTCGTTAAACACTTGAAGCTTCTGCCTCTGAAGCCGGCTCTGTTTCGGCGACGACGGCTCCATAGCTCGGCTTCCGCAACTCTCGTTATCGTCCATCGCCATTATAAAGAGCAAATTTATGTTACGTTCTTCAGGCAACACTATTAACCAAATTAAAAATCAATTTCAGGTGTCAGTGTAGTAGAAGAAAGAGATTAAGCGAATACATACAACTAAGAAAAGGAAGATTGGAGAAAGATAGAGAGAAAAAGGGAAAGAGGGGAGGGAAGATTCCGTTTATTTTATTAGTTCCTACCACTGACACTACTAGTACTTACTAGCCTAAAATTATTTGAGAACTATACTATTTAAACTTTGTTTGTACTCTCAATTATTTTAAAATATTTAATTTATCAAAAATTACACATAAAAATAACCATAATAACAGGATCCGAGGGCTGGCGGTTGTCCGCCGGCCAACCGATCTCATAATAACAGGATCCGAGGGCTGGCGGTTGTCCGCCGGCCAACCGATCTAGCTAAAATTTTTATATAATTTCTCAGACTGTATGGAAAAGACTAACTCTT
>ML362579.1:346-10474 GCA_005239505.1 Nicotiana paniculata
CAGGGCCAGGCGTTACAGCCCTAAGGCCTGGGTAACGCCTGGTCCCCCCAGGCGTTATGGGTCTAACGCCTGGGTAACGCCAGGCTGCCCCAGGCTGTTTGGCTTGGCGCCTGGCTATCCCCCGGGTGTCCCCTCTCGCGTATTCTTCGACGTATTTGCATCCGTTTAGCCCCGTTTCCATTTCCAATTCACCTACACATAAAATAAACCCTATTAAGCACATACGACGTGTATTTTATCATTAAAGCACATAAAATGCGAGGTATATAATGCTTAAAATCACGAATTCTAGCCACACATCAGTCTATTTTCAAAATCCTCAACTTCTCTGATAATTTCATCAAGTATGGTATCTTCTTCCTCTGAATCACTGTCCTTTTGTTGCATTGTCTCATTGCATGTCACAATCATTGGTTCATAAAGATAGGAAATAGTAATGTTGTGAGATAAAATAATGAGAGAAAATTTTGATAAATGAATAAAGATTCGTTGAAACATAAAAGGGATTTTTGAATGTTTTGGAACATTGGATATTTTATTGGAAAATGAAAAAAATGGAAAAGCGGAAAAGGAAATCATTAGCAAAATGAAATAAACAATGCTTGTTAAGACTTGCTACCCCGGGACTCGTCGGGCCCTAGATGGTCTGGCACTCCAATTCTTGAGGAATGATCCCTTACTCATAGCTTGGATGGTAGGGCCTTCCTTATCCTCCTCCTCAACAATAACACAACAGCCCACGTCACCATCTTCCAAGAATGGATCTTTCAAGGACGCCTGAGTTTCTTCTTCTTCTGACCCCCATATGATATCAGCTTGCCAGAAAGTCTGCTCCAAATGTGGTATAGGCTGTTCTAATGGATAGTAGGGACCGTGCCATGGTGTCGACCAGTCTTCGTACTCCTTCCAAGTTTATTTGTATACCAGCCCAAAAGTGGTGCCATGGTGCTTCAACTGTATTGGTTTGGAAATCCCCTGAAGATTTTTCCCGAGTCCTCTGCCAGGCTCGTATCCACTCCAGTTCAGTATGCTTTCTATCTTACTGTCCCACCATTTGTCTTTATCCACTGCATTGACACGTTCAATGTGGTGGTAGGTTTCTCCACCCAGCCTTCTTCTACTTTCAATCACCGGGATGGTCTGGCGACCATAGATAGGGTTGCTTCTGTCTCCGTGGGTGATTACTTCCTTGTGGTTCCATTCAAATTTCACTACCTGATGCAATGTTGATGCCACAGCCCCAGTGTCATGTATCCATGGGCGTCCCAACAACAATTATAGGATGCCGATATGTCTATCACCTGAAATTCAGTTTCGAACCATATAGGTCCTTTCTGTAGAGAAAGACTTAATTCACCGATGGTAGACCTCAGAGAACCGTCGAAAACCTCTACACTCATAGATCTTTCTTTGATCTCGTGTAGTCCCTTGCACAATTTCTTGAGTGTTGTCAACGATAGATGTTGAGGATGTATCCACCGTCGATCAGAATCCTGGTGATGAAGTAGTCCTCACATTGCACAGTGATGTGTAGTGCTTTGTTGTGACTTACCCCTTCAGGTGGTAGCTCGTCCTCGTGGAAAGTGATTTTGTGACTCTCCAGCACTTGACCTACCATATTGGCCATTTCTCCACTAGTTATTTTATTTGGCATATATTATTCGTTCAGAACTTTCATCAAAAGCATTCATGTGTGCCCCTGAATTCTGCAGCAATGGCAGAATCGATATCTGGGCTGGAGTTTTGTTCAGCTAATCGATGACTGGGTATTCCCTGGCCTGCACCTTCCTCCAAAGATCATATGGGCCTGTCTCAATGATGGGTGACCTGTTGGAAGCATTCTTTCTAGACTCTACCAAGTGTTCAGGTGTGTAGACCCTGCCAGTCATTGTCATCCCCTGTGCAGCACCAACTTCTTCTATCTTGAGTTTACTTTTCCTTCTTGCTTCAGCCGTGTAATCCCAAGGTACGACCTTATTGTTTAAAGGTGGTATGGTTGACACAGTCACTGTGATTGGTGCAACTACTTTCACTTCAAATGGAATAGGTGCCTTAGCAGGCGGCATAACTTCAACCTGGAACAACAAATGTGTGTTTGCAGGTGGTGCCATTTCCAACTTGAATGGGAGTGACGTTGTTACCTCGACGTCTCCGGATGGATGAATCTGGACTATGATGGGATTAAGAGTGACTGCTGGCTTCTTTGGGTTATCACCTTCTATGATTAACACAATCGACCCCTCTGGGTCCCAATATTCTTTTATCTCTATCATGTTGACACCCCTATGGTCTAGAAGCGGATTGTTGCGAACATTTGGGAGAAGATTCTTTTGCCTGGGTGACCTTGTTATCGATCATAGACTGGATCTTATCCTTCAATGAGCAACATTCATCAAATATATGCCCCATTCCTGCCAGAATGGTATGCACATATTTTATTTGGGTTCATCCATTGGGATGGATTTTCAGGGGTTACAACAGGGATAAGAGTGACATAACCTGCAACTTTTAATCTTTCATACAACCGGTCGATAGGTTCAGCAATGGCAGTGTATTGTTTAGGAGGTCTACTATCAAATTTAGGTCGATAAACAGGAGTTGGTTGAAAATATCCGGGGGAAGTAGGCTGATATGTAGGTGGTGGAGCAGGCTGATATGTTGATGAAGGTGCTGACTGATAGGTGGGAGAGGGTGCTTGGTATGTGAGTGGGGAAGTTCTGTATACCAACGGGGATTTGGGTCCCTGTGCAACTATTACCATTCCTGCATCTTTCATCTTGGATATACCACCAGACAGCAAGGCTTTGTTGCTGGCCTGTAGGGCCTCAAAGTTAGTGACCATTCCACCTGTGGTACCTTCTACAATTCTCTACCGAGCTTGATGATGTCAGAGAATTTATGGTTTTCAATAACCATTAACCTCTCATAATACTGTGGGTCTTGTGCCCGGATGCAGAATTGTTTCATTTGTTTTACCTCTAGGGCAGGCTTGGCCTTTGTTGCTTCAGATCTCCAACGAGCGGCATATTTATGGAAAGTTTCAGTGGGTTTATTTTTAAGGTTCTGGATGTAGAACACGTCTAGTGCATTCTCCGTATTGAACCTAAACCGGTCCATGAAGTCTGATGCCATACTTACCCAGTCGGATCACTTCTTAGGGTTTTGGCTGATGTACCAAGATAAAGCATCTCCTGTAAGGCTCCTCATGAACAATTTCATGCGAATCTTCTCGTGTCTTCCTACTCTGACAAATTTATCACAATAGGTCCTCAAATGGACCCTGGGATCACCTGTACCATCGAACATTTTAAACTTAGGAGGTTTGTAACCCTCTGGTAGTTCAACATTGGGCTGTATGCAGAGATCTTCATAGTTCAACCCTTCGACTCCCTTGTTTCCTTCAACGCCCTAAACTCGACTAGTCAGCTTCTTGAGCTCCTCGACCAAATTCTTAATGAGCATATCCATCTCACTGGATTCAGGTGTGCAAGCAATGTGTTAGGTGGAATGAGGTAGAGTCTCCACGTGTATGGGTTGTTCTGATGACCTGGTGTTTGAGCATAGAGGTGGTCACTTGTGGAGTCTTGTGGTTTAGGGATAATTAGCAGGGTATTTATTGGAGCTCGGAAAGTGTTGTGCTGGTGCTGTGGTGGGATAATTTGTTTTTTTCTGTGGAGTTGTATGATGATGAGTTGTGGGAGGGTTCTGTTTGTTTGGGGTGTTCTTAGGAGGTATGGTATTTTGAATGACATCTGGGATACTGAGTGAGAAGGATAAATTTTCTAGAGTTTCAACAACCTTTGCTCGAGTTGTAACATAGCATCATTCTGAACCTGAGTACCTTGATTGTCAAGAGCTTCTCTTCGTTTCACTGGCGTTGTGTTTTCCTGTCTGATGTTGCCCAAATCTTCCATTTTGCCTTTACCTTTAAGTGGACTAGAAGGAGGAGGAGGTGGAGGGCCCCTGGATCTTGTGTGATATGATGATGATTCCATAATACACGAACCAACCTTTGGGGAAGGGAATAATCAAAAGAGAAACAAAAAAAAAGTTAGCCAAGTCAGTGAGGATCATGAGAAAATATTGCGGTATTTAAACAGATAGTGCAGGAATAAAAGCGTGTCCTAATTTAGGAGCCTCATTGTACCCGAGGTATGCCCAGTGACAAGTTGATTTCGGAGAACTTAGATGCCAAATGCCTCATTTCATTAATGTAAAATAGACGAGTCCAAAACGACACTAAAATAATTAGCAGAAAATAAAGTCACTAATGGCACTTGGCCTTATTACATTGGTAAAAGAAATGAAAAGAAAACCTAGACTACTTAGTCCCTGAAGGACCTTCCCCATGCTTGGTCTTCTGGGTTCTGTCAATCAGGTTCCCCAGATTGTGCATGCTCAACAACAGGTATACCCTTGCTAGATGCCCTCCTTCGTTTCCTTCAGCATTCTGGCAGTCGGCGACCCTTTTTCTTGTCTTTGCTTCTAGCTCCATCAGACCATGCTACAAATATTCCAACCTTTCACTAGATTTGATGGCCCTTTCCTTCCACTCATCGATCATCTCCATATTAGTCTTTTGTTGCTCCAGATGCTCGGCCTCGGACTCACGAAGCCTTTTGCGCAGATTATTGTATTTCACGTGAGCCTCAGTCGCTTCGTCTATGACCCTGTTTCTGTTGATGCTTGGCTCAACTATCCCTGCTATGCTGTCTTCTAACCATGATAGGTAAAAACGTACATGCCCTGCATGGTATTTGTAAGGATCGATGGTGTCATTTTCTACGATAACCTTGAGATTCCATAGATGCTGAGCTTCACATTTGTACGGGATATCGTCGTCCTGAAAATCTGCCTTGTAATGATTCATTTTGGAGACTCGCGGTATAACTTGCTTTCTACCCACCTGTCTCATGACCCTGATGGGAACATAGGGATATATGCCCCTTAAACTGATCAACACTAGGTGCAGAGCGTCCCTTGATTTGATGATGAATTCACTGGTAGGGAACCATTCGAACATCCATTGAACCTGGTCCTCGGTCAAATTATCAAAAAACTTCCCATTCTGTAGCATTTTCCGGTTGAGCGAACCTATCAGGGATGTAGGTCATCCTCTTAGGGTGATGGAAGGCTATAAGATCATTCCACGCCCTTCGTGGAAATTCTTGACGATATTGGCCTCTCTGGAGATGGTCCAATAACCAAACCTGTAGTAGCAGATTGCAACCCTCAAAATGTTTGCCCCCTTCTGGAAGTTGTCCATGGCTCGGTATATGTCTGGTATGATTATAGGGACAATGGTATATGTTTTCCCTTCGATCCCTTCCATTAAGGTTTTGGCTACCATAGCTAGTCTAGTGTGAATCCGGTCTCCTTTGCTTTGAAACACCATCAGACCCAGGAAGGAAACGACAAACACGAAAACCCTGCGGTGAATGTGACCCAAGGAAGTAATAGAGAAATCATTGTGGAAGATACGATAGGATTTGCTACGGCCGTATCGTTCATAGAGATAATCAAAAGGTATGTAGGACTCTATCAGGCACTCTAAACCATCGTTCCTCTTCAAACCCATCATTTTTAGGAACCCCCCAGTGGTACGGTTCTCCGGTACCAACAAACCTGGATTGTTCCAAGGTAAACCCGCAATGCCCCTATCTCCTCCAAGAGGGGGGTCATTTCTATGTTGCCAAAACGGAACACAGACCTTTCTCTATCCCAGAACATAGTGGCTACTTCGATCAACATGTTGTTTGGTTGAATATCCAGTAAAGAGGGCAAGTTCCCAAGGACCCTATTCACATGGTATTTGTCACTGGTGAGAGATCTTCCCACCAATCCAGCAATAGTGGTGGTATTCTTTGGACCATGCCGAACCTGGGGACTTCATGCCTCATTTTCTGCAAAATAGATAGGTTAGACCCTTACCCCCGCCAGACTCGACTAATTATACACTTATGATTAGAATGTAAGCATTTAGTTCTCCAAATAAATGCACAAAACATGACTGCGTCCGTTGGGATTATGAAAAACCCGGTGGACTTTTGGATAAGGCTGTCTTGAAGGGTTATTGTGCGGACGACATGCTAACCCGGCTAGGTTTGACCATGATGCATGCACAATATAACAAAGTAAGGTTTCTATGGGGTTTTAGACTGGTACCCTCAAGCGGACAACTTGAAGGGGAAAGTCACGGAACCGTCAACTGCACCGATGATCGACTAGTTTTACCGCAAATAAGCCTTTCCGAATTTAAGGGTGATATAAAATGGAACGACGCAAACACTCATCAAGCGTTGCTATAGGATTTGAATAGGCACGAGTGGAATATGATATTGATCATGATTATGCAATAATAAATAAGAAATAAAAGCATGTTGTCATGTATTTGCACGTTATGAAAGCGGTAAATACAACAGTTATAATTGAAAAAGCAGTTACGAAGAAAAATAAAAATAAACATGTCAGTTTTGATTCGGAAAGAAATAAATACTTGAAAGAGATAATCAATTAATGGAACATAAAGGGGGGAAAGGGAAAGGTCGCAAGTATTAACAAAGTAAAGACAAGTTCACAAAGCAGTTTGAAATGGTAAAAGACTAGATAAATCCTCAGCAGAGTCGCCATGTTGTCGCCCCCCCCCCCTCCTTCTTTCCTCCCCTCTTTGGGGAGGTTAAGGTATTCGACATTATTGGGACAACTCGTTTCCTTTTGGAAAAGGGATAAGGAATTGAAGAGCCGCCACCTAACGATTTTAAGGTGCGTTAGGGAACCTATTAAGGGTCATTTATAAATATAGATTAGATAACCATAGATAAGGTAAGGGCTTGAAATTACTTCAAGGGAAAGGTGTTAGGCCCCCCTTAAAGTCCACAATTGTGGTTCCCGGCTAAACAAGCTTTGTGAATTTTAAAACAGGTAGCACATAAGCAAATAAAACATATAGGTAAACAAATAAAGATTTTGGGAAGATTCACAGTCTAAGCACACATATGTGCTAAAGTTTAAAAGATTTAAAGTCTAAGCACATATATAAGGTTTTGAAATATTTACAGTCCAAGCACACAAGTAAAGTTTTGAAAGAGTTATGATCTAAACACACATATGTAAGGGATAGGGGGATCCTAGGTTGTTTATCCTACAGGGTCACATCAGTACAATGTCCAATAATCACTCCTCAGAAGAGGGGCTACACGTTGCATTAGCGCACCGGTCATCATATCCATATCTACCCTTCCCCACCCCTTAGTGGTTATTACAGCGAGTGTTGTTTAACGATTTCTATGTGTGATGTTACTCGTCCCTTCTTAATGGCCCTGGAGGAATTTAGGACCCCTACCTATAGGCAGTTCTAGACAGACCCCTAAGGTTCAAGGAGAAAATACTAGGCGACAGGCAAGAACATATAGGATTTGAGCAAATAAAACAGGAAAAGACAATTAAGAGGCTCAGATTTACCTCCATAGATAATGCACATAAGAAGCACGTCTCAAACACAAACAAGGGCAGTATTATTAAGAAGGATCCTAAAACATGATGTCTAAGTGAAAATCAGAACATAGAAGATATGCAACTTCAATTTTATAAACACAGAAGCAAGACCTAATAAGTTTGCCTATTGAGTTTAAAAACATGTTAACCATTAAGCAGTAAACACAAAGCAACAGTCTTCCAGTTTTTAAAGAGATTAATTACCTAAGGCTTGCATAGGCATGGGATTGTGCATAATAATTACCAGAATTATTAAAAAATAGTTCAGAAGTTGTTTTACCTAAAAGCATATTGTTCTAGGTGTTGCAAAATACAAGGATTATCACCAGTTTATTTAAAACAAGATGATCAAATATGAGACCGTCTTATGTCATTTTTCATGCATCACTAGTTTAACTAAGTGTGAATGGGCGAGATCATAAAGCATAGTATCTACTATGCACATAGAGATTCAGAATGGTTGCAGAATTCCGAAAGCATGATTTCTAAATGCACAGGAAGTTGCAGCATAATTTCAGGATGTCCAGGGGCAACATTTTTATGTTGATGCTATTATTTAGCCTAGAAGCAGGATTTCTAAGTGATAAATAGGGTCAAATGAGATGCTGAAGCAGTAAACCTAAAACATGATATCTAATGCATGACATGCTTAGAATGTATTGGTCCTAAACATGGATTCTAATGCACATATAGGAAATGTAAACCTAATGCATGGTTCCTACCCCTTCATAGTGATAACATATATAGCTACCCTCCCTTTTTCACTAGCCATCCCCAATATATGTTTACAAATAATTATTATACACTAGCTGAGTAAATTACATAAATAGATAAAGGAAAAGAAAAAGTTAAACTATAGGGAGCCTGAAAAACAGGCCCAGATTCCCAGAACCTCAAGTGCTCAAACGTTTCATAGCATTTCTCATATCCGGGTGTGTCAGAGTTCCCTAAGGACCTCAAGGGATCTCGGGTAGTGCTCACACCCAGATTTCATAACCATAATTGAGTAAGTGCAGTGTGGAAGGGCCAGCCCCAGTACACCAGAGTTCAAACGGATCTCATAGGAATCCCAAGGTAGTCATACACTCGAGGGGCAAAACCTAAGGACCGAAGGAGTAGAGTGAGAGTGCTTGACATAGTTTTGAAAAGGTTTTAATAGGAAAGGAAGTGTTTGGAAAAGACTTAGTTGAAACAGTTTTATAAATAGGAGAGTTGTTTAGTAAAAAACAGTTTGTTGACAATAGTAGGACAATTAACAAACAGTAGACTAATCACAGCACAAACAAATTCAGCACATTCAAAGCACAGTCATTCATACAGGGGTGATGGGAACTGAGGACACATAGAGCACATAGTATACAGGATCATAGAAGTTCTTGTAAGGGGTTTATGGGGATTAGGGGATAGCTAATGGTATCAACACAACATGAATTTCAGAATCAACACAAAATCAGACAACTTAGGATACAAATTGCTTTGCAAAGAAAGGCTCATGCTAGAAAATAGGTAAAAATGAGATAAAGCAGATCATATTAGGACATACTACAAGGGGGTAACATATTCATAAGTATACTAATCCTAAAGGGGAGTGGGGCATAACATAATATGCTAGATGAACAATGATGTAGACATGTCAATTACATGTTGAACAACAAAATCATAGATAGAAACAGAGCAGAAACATGATAAACTGAAGCAGTAACAGAAACATATTGGTTTTGGGACTTGAATTAAAATCAGAACATACCAGTAAGTGGATAGTAAACACAAAGTGAAGGATAGGAGAGCACAATAAGTAGCCTTGGCTTGCAATCGGCTAATTCAGAACAGTAGTAAGTAAGTAACAAAGACATAAATAGAGCAGAAACGCTTTGAGTATGAGAGAGAGATTATTGAACTAATGTGTTCATTTCTTTTGAACCAGTGTAAGAGAAATGTATATATAGTTTGAAACTAGGTAGAGAATAAGGTAAGAATCGAAGTCATACTGTGATTGGGGAATCAGAGTCAATTAGCATCAAAATCAATATAAGTACTCCCTCCAATTAAGGAGTTAACTTTGAACGGTAATAGACATGCAACAAATAAGGAAAGACACCATATGACTGGAATATAACACAATAAGGAAATAATCTCAGCATGGTACCAGTACAGAACATGTAATTGAGGCTAGGTACAGAAAGGTCTAATTAAGAAAACAATCAGTAAGAACCAACTAATAATAATCAATCACATAATAATGTAAGAAAATAGTTTATAGGTTGGAAATCAGTAAAGACGTCATCACAGGAAATCAGTAAAAGGTGTTAATCACAGAAAATTAGGAATTCAAATGGGAACAATGATGATTAAGGGGAGAGTTAACACAAAATTTTATGAACAAACGGAATAAACACATAGTAGGCAAGAAGAAGCGAAAAAAATTAGAAACCCTAATGGAAACAGTGGTACAAATCACGTAGAATAAGGGACTCAAACTGGGATATAATGATGATAAACATGAACCTCTGAGAGTTAGCGAGGTCTGCACATAATACGCAGACATAGGCTGAATCAAAAACCCTAGTAAGATGAACATGGTGAAAATCACAAGAATATTCAGATTAATCGAAGCAGATTCATGAGAATCAAACA